>PVJH01008759.1:0-84488 GCA_004026705.1 Nesogale talazaci | reverse complement strand
CTCAGGGTCCATCAACAGCATCCAGTGGTGGCAGAAGCAACTCATTGCTGGCAGGGCCTCTCCAGTTTCAGAGGTCTGACTCCATGTGGCCTCTCCTCCGGCTCCTCAGATGATGCCATCTTGTCTTGTCTGTGATCCACCGTCTCTGAGACTAACCCCCAACAATCAGGGAGTTAGCTTGTCATAATCAGCAGGGAAATATCGTGATATTTACCAGAAGTCTCAGGAGAAAGCCATGCCCACGTGTAGGCCTCATTGGCTACTCAATGGCTATCTCCAGATTAACAGGCTAGACTCCACCCCTACATCTCAGTCATGAAATTAACATAAGCACATAACCACCACAGGGTGATAAAAATAAGAGGGCATGGGTCCTCAAAATAATTTCCTTGCTTTTCAACACTTTAAGGACATCTTGCACAGCAGATTTACCAATGTAATGAATCATTTACTCAACTGAGTGCTGTGCTCATGAGTATTGATGGTGTATCCAAGGAAGCTGAAATACATCCTTCATAATGTGAATCTGTTCTTTATTTATTATGTTACTTATTGGTCTAGGTGTAAAGATTTTGGTCATCTTTACATTGAGTGATAATCCATAGTGAAGGCTGCAAATCTTGATCTTCATCAGCAAGCACTTCCTTCCATTTTGTTTTCAGAAAGCAAGGTTGTGTTTGCTGCATATTACAGGTTTTTAAATAAGCCTTCCTCCAATCCTGATGCAGCGGTCTTCTTCATATAATCCAGTTCGTCTGGTTATTTGCTCAATATTTAGATTGACTAAGTGGGAGAGAATACAACCCTGAAGCAAACCTTTCCTGATTATAAAGAGTACTGCTTTTCTCTTGTTCTGTTTACATAACTACCCTTGATCTATGTACAGGTTCTGCATGAGCACAATGAATTGTTCTGAAATTCTCATTCTCAAGGTTATGCACAGTTTGCAATGAACCATGCTGCTGAATGCCTTTATGTAGGCAATAAAACATTAGTAAACATCTTTCTGATATGCTCCACTTTAAGTCAAGACCCATCTGACACCCGCAATGATATGCCTTGTCCCACAACATCTTCTGAATAAGATATAAACCTCTGGGAACTCCTTGTCAATGTGCAGATGCACAATGTGCAGTATGCAGTTGGATTATTTTTTTGCAAATATTTACTTTCATGTGACATTAATGATATTGTTCTATATTTTGTACATTCTGTTGGGGACACCTGCCTTTGCAATGAATATAAATTTGTATCTCTTACAGTTATTTGTACAACTAGATATCTTCAAAATTTATTAGCAAAGATGAGTGGAATCAGCTTGTCAAAAGATTTCAATTGATATTGAATCAACTCTCCAAAACTTGTTTTTGACTAATGCTTCCATGTAACTTGAACTTTGTCCTTGAATACCATTGATAATTGAGCATCTGCTACTCCTTAAAATTATTGAGTGATTTATTTTCTTATAACAGACAGGCTTGACTTCAAGGAAGATTTCTAAATATCATTTCTGAAGATGAATGTGATTCCTCTTGAAGCTATCACCCTCAGAATAGTCAAGTGTATGAATTTCTGATTTTAAATGGTCAATACCGGTCCATTTCAATTCACTAATGTCAAATATATCAATATTTATGCATCACACTTCAGTTTTTAAGACTTCAACATTTTCAACAGATTCAAATTCTGTACATTCCATCTTCCAAGTATTAAGAGATATCTGAAGTGGTTTGCGTCTCATTTTAAATCATTCACCATAAGCAATTGAAGGTCCCAGAGGCTCTCCTACATGCATGTCATTGTGCTCAACTATGCCTTGAGAAGGCAGTTTTTCCTCAGTCTTATTTTCAGTGCCTTCCAACACAGGGGCCTCATTTTCTGGCATCACCTCTGGCAACGTTCTCTGCTATTTATACTATTTTCAGTACTAGACAATGTTCCACTGCTATGAAACTTTTGCTGTTGCCTACATTTTCGTGACCCCACATTCTGTCGTTGTGACCCATGATTTCCCAGATGGTTTTCTCTAGAGAGTTTTCAAGCGTCTTTCATTTATTTTCAATCTTATTTGTTCCACATGTGGAAAGATGAGCAGACACATCATAGATGATCTCTTACAAGCTTTTGGGATCCCAATCAGCTACTCACCAAGTAGATGTAGAACATTGTCTTCATATTGTGCACTTTGTTAAGCCAATTGATCTTGTTGTGTCCCAGAAATATGGTCCTAAACCACCAAGCCCATCGACTCAAGGTATTGTGTTATTGCTATGAAATTCCCCTAACTTTCCTTCCTCTTTTCCAAATTATATACATGAATATATTTAGAGTACATTTAAATGCAAAAGTTGAAATGCCATCTAAAAAGCATATAAATTTATGGTGTAATTTCATTTGCTTCTTCATACAATTCAGCTTATGTGTCTCCCTGTTTATCCACTAATAGATAATATTTCTGATAATGCAGGATTATGTGTGCAATAGGATTTATTTTTATTATCTGAAACATTTTTGTACCTTTCCCTTCATTCATATTACTGTGTCAATTATTTAGGGAGCTTTCATCCCTCTCTTTCCTATCATCTTTGGAAGCCATCACAAGAATGGTTTGTTAAAACCTTCCTGAGATTTCAAATGTATCTTCATAAAGTTTGCCATCATCTCCTCTTGTTATCTTTTAACTTAAACCAGTTATGTTGTAATATCACCCAATTCATTTATTTTCTGTGCCATTTGTATCTTTTCTCTTTGCTAAATTTACCAGTGATTTATTCCTTTGGGTAATCATTTTGAAGAGCCAACTCTAGTTTTTTTTTTCTATTCCTTCTAATTTAATTTATTTCTGCTCCAATCTTTATTAGTTCCTTCATTTGGAAGTTGTTTTTTGTGGCTCTTTAGATAATTGTAGGGCTAAGATTTCATTTGTGGCCTTATCTTTTTGGATGTATACATTTGTTGCTATACAATGCCCTCTATACAATATCTTACAAGGTCCCAAAAGTTTGTTATATTTTATTTTTATTTGTATTTGCTTTTACATTTTATTTCTTCTATCCCTCAGTCATTCTTAAATACTATATCACTCAGTTTGCATGTACTTGAATTCCCTCTTAACTTCTAAGATTTTAGCATTGTGCTCAAAGAATATGGTTTATATTATTTCAATGTTATTTAATTTGTGGAAACTTTCTTTGTGATCTACCATATGGGTTATTGAAGGGAATTATCTGTATGCACTGGAAAAATAATATGTATTTTGGTTTTGTTGCTTGTAATATCCAACTTGTATATATTAAATCAAATTGGCTAAATGTATTGTTAAATATCTTTCATTATTATTGTTTCAATCTAGTTATCTTGTCCTTCATTTTAAATAGTATGCTAGATAATATTATTGTTGTGGATATATCTAGTTCTCTTTTCAATTTGATAAATGTTTGCTTTGGGTGTTTGGGGTTCCAAATGTTTTGGGTACGGCACCTTCAGAACAAAAGAAGCACCCTTCCCTTCCCCCACCCCCGCCTTTGGGGGGGGGGGGAAGTGTGCTTTATGGCCTGAAAAAATATGGCAGTTGCCTTTCTAGTTGGGAGAGGTCTGTCAGGGAGAATGGCTTTTCTCAGCTTTTCTGCCTTCACAACTTTGCAGATGGGACTGACAAGGGTATGGTAGGAATGGGTGTCGCTGGCAATGGGAGATGGGTAATGGAGACTGTGGAGTTTGGGAGGCTTTAGGAGTTTGATAGATTGGGGTCTGGGGAGGGGACAGATGTTGGGGGCACAGTTGTCTCAGATTCTGGGAGTTGAGAGGGTAGCAGAGAGGGGTGGTGGAGAGGGGCATCCAGAATATGGAAAAGACTTTACTGGGGGTTTGAACAAGGAGTCAGGGAGTTTGGAGAAAGACAAAGGGACTACTGTCAGGGGTCTGATTAAAAGAGTATTTGGCTAGGAGAACTTAAGGAGGGTGACAGAGAGTAGAAAGAGTGGGATAGAAGTGAAGAAAGAAAGAGACCTGAACATATAGACCTCTGACTAGTGAGTTTGTTGAGAAAAATTGATGAAGTCGTGGAGAATGTTAAAATTGAAAGCATCAATCTCTAATTGGCATTGTGGCCACTCTTGGTTACAGAAAAAGACTAGATGCTTAGGGAGAATGTCTTGGGCAAGGTCTAGTTTGGTGAGATTGGCCATCAAGAATCCCAAAGGACTGTTTCTGGGGTGCTCAGATAGGGCCCCTCCCATAGTCTCTCAAACTGCAGGAGGTGTGGGCAAAAGAGAAGAAGGACATCTGGTCTCCATCCACACCCATCAGTCAGGAAGGGTCCTGGTAACCCTGAGAGCTTCCTGGTTACAGAGTCTTGGACTCTGGAATGGGATGGTTCCCTAGTGCAAGCCTGCAACTTTGTCTAGCAGGCAGGGGCCTTGGATCAGTGAGAGGCATCATGGGCAATTAAGGAGAGGGAGGAGACTCGCCTGGTGGCCAATGATGAAGGAGGACCATGAGAGGCCTTTGTTTAGAGTGAGAAAAAGAGGAAGTGGAAATGTTTTTAGAGAAAGCACTGGAGGGTGCAAATACAAAACACATAAACAGGTAGAAAAGGTTCACACTTTTTGTACTCTAGTTGAGTCAGAAGGTACAGTGACTATAGTAAGCGCAGGGCCAGGAGTCCTGTTAGAGGCAGGAATCCCAGAAAGCAAACAGAGACAAAAAGTTGGAGGTCACATTAGAGAAAATAGGCATGGAAAAATAGATGGACATGAGAAACTGTCCTTATTGTTGCACACCTTTTGGAGAAAGGCAGTTATTTCCCTCTCCTCTTAGAACTCGAGTAGCACAATAAATCCATTGCCTGGAACACCTTTCAGAGACTCTACGATGCCATATGTGTTAGCGATCCTCAGTGTCAGGAACGGCAAACAAGACAAATGAGAAAGAATGAACTCCAACCCGTCAGGCATTCCCCATTGCATCACATGCATGTGAAAGCTGGACATTGAATAAATAAGGCAAGAATGATAGATAGTTTTGAATTGTGATGTTGCAGAAGAATATTGAAATATCATGGAGTGCTAAAATTATAAACTCATCTGTATTGAAAGAAAATCAGAGTTCCTCTTAGAGGATCCAAAGATCCCCTTATCATCCCAAAAGATCACAAGACTTTGTCTTAACACACTTTAGACATATTTTTGGGAGAGACGAGGGTGAGCAAAAGAGCAGAAAGATTGTGTATGCAGACAAACTGTCAACATTTGCATGTTAAAGAGTTCGGAAGGCCAGGGCTCTCATGGAGGAAACCTTCACATTTGTGGGTTGGAGTTGTATCCCATTCAAATCATCCTATATAAAAGTTATTCCTCATGATATCCCCCCCAATAATGCTCAATCTAAGGTGCTATTTGCAAACACTTGGTCACTGACTCTACACTTCGAGGTCAATTTCTTAAAGGTTATCTGCCTGACGGTTGTCAGTCACCTATGGCAATCAGACCCTAAGGTCTGTCACACCCTAAGTAGAATTGACTCCCTTCTCAGAAGGATAATAGATTGTTCCCCTGATGGAGAGCCCAAAGACTCCCAAGGTCAAGCCTTCTCAGGCATGGACAAGGTTAAGAAACCATCTTGACTCTAGAGCCCACCTACCTTGTTACATGTATGCCTTCCTGGCACACGTGTGCCCCCAGTCCAACCTTCTACTGTTGCCATGGCCTGTGTGCCTCAGATTATATAAACTCGTGAAATGATATTACTCACTCTTTCTGCACATACCTGACTCATGAAGTCATTGGTGGTCCTGAAGGTGAGCATGTGCATATTTTATCTTGTCTAATGTCTCCTTAACTTTATCCCTCAATTATACAACCATTCCTTGGACCCGCTCTATTGTAGGGGCTGGTACACCACACACCAATCCCTGGAGAAGGACATTATGCTCGGTAAAGTGGAAGGGCAGGGAAAAACAGAAAGGCCTTTAACATGATAGATTGATGCAGTGGCTTTATAGATGGGTTCATACTAAGGAGTAATTGTGAAGTTGGCACAGAACCATGCAGCATTTTGTTCTGTTGCACATAGGGTGACTATGAGTCGGAGTCAACTCAATGGACTCTAACAACAACAACCACCACAAATGTATGAGCCCCTACTATAGACTTGCTGTTAAGTACCATAACTATGTTAAATAGCAGATAAGATATGATCTGTGTTCTTGAAGTCTAATGGGGAATTAGATAATGATAAAAAACAAACAAATAAATAAAATAAAAATGAACCCTAGGAGATATCAGCAGTTAACATATCTTTTCACCTAGTAATGCATTGTGCCCTTAGCCTACTAATTTATTCTTATAAATATATCAAATTGCCATCAGTATCTGCCTAAAATAACCCTTTTGTATTTAAGGGTTTTGATAGTCAGAGTGGACTAGAGAATCAAAGCCAAAGATATTCATTTGTGTATAAGACAGAACTTTATATACAAGAACAATTGAATATTGAGAAAACATCCCCACCCACTCTAGATCAAGCCCTGAAGTTCAACAGTAGCCCTCATGTCCAATATCAATCTATAAATCCCTTTTCAGACTCATGCAACACATGCAGTGACATCAAATTCAGGAAGGCCACAGGTCAGTGGGTAGAACGTCTTGTGGACAGAGTCAGTGGAGGCATCTCAGCACTGGCAGGAGTCTCCAAATGGCTCCTTTAGCACCACATCTCTAGCTGCATCAGGATGGCTTCATCAGATTTGTTGCCAATAATGTTTCACAGGGAGAGAGCACGTATCCTGCCACCAGTGAGTTATTTATCTCCTTAGCGCCTCCAAAGGAGGTCCTCAAGCTGTGAAAAAATTGACAGGATAAATCCACCACTTCACTCTTAAGTCTCAAATAGACAACAGACTATGTAACTACAACCAGGGTATATAACAAATGAAAAATAACAGAGTAATGTGTAGCACCATGTAAAATAAAAATGCCATTTATGTTTAACCAAAATTTTTGTATGCACATAAGCTAATATGGCTACACTGTAAACTAATAAGCACAGAGTCGCTTTGATTAAATATGTTAAATAGCAGGTAAAATATGATTTATGTTCTTGGAGTCTAATGGGGAATTAGATAATTATAAAAAATAATTTGCTTTCCAAATCAACAGATACGTAAGTAGCACAAATTAACATACTAGTAAACAAAACAACTTTCTAAATGGAAGAAAAAATTATTGCCTGACTTAATCAGCTAAATGGTTATAAAACAAATGTTACTTTTAATTTTATAAATAAAAATACAATCACTTACATTAACCTACCTAATGTTTATGCAAACAGTAAAAAATTGACATCTATTTGAGGGATCATAGGATTACAAAAGATTATGCAGACATCCTTGTACACTGTAATTATCACCTTCTATTAATGATAACTTGAATTTACATAAGTATATTTCTCTACTAATTATCTATAATTGAGATAATCATCCATGAGATGAATATTTTGAAAATCTCATATAGCCCCTCAAAATCTCTGTTTTGTCATATGTGCTCATTTGATACTTGACATACAACAGCAAGCTCAGAATTTCATTGGCCCTAGTCACTGCTGGTTTGCTGAGGGAGCACATAGCAGAGCATGCTTCTCAGATGCTATGAAATGCACCTATTTCATCAAAAGCGGGAAATGGACTGTGGCTGGGTTTTTTTTTTTTTCCTAATTAATCTACTCTATTTCTTCTTATTATTTTAAATCATTTTTATTGGGGACTCATACAGCTCTTAGCACATTCCACACATTCATCCATTGTGTCAAATACTTTTGTATATTTGTTGCCCTCATCATTTACAAAACATTTTGCTTATTCTACATTCCTTGGTATCTGCTTCTTATTTTCCCCTCCCTTTTTCTCCCTCCCTCCCTCTCTTAAGAACTCTTGATAATTTATAAATTATTATTATTTTCTTAGATCTTACACTGACTGAACTCTCCTTTTAGCCACTTTTCTGTTGTCCTTCCCCCAGGGGGAGAGTAGAGTTAGATCATTGTAATCCATTCACCCTTTCTGCCTGCACCTTCCCATCCCCTCCTGGCCAGGTTAGTCTCATCATTGGTCCTGAGGGGTTTATCTGTTCTGGGTTCCCTACATGTATTCATTTCCTATCTCTACCCATGTGCATGCTCAGGTCTAGCCAGATTTGTAAGGTAGAATTGGGGTCATGGTAAAGTGGGGGGTGGGGGTGGAAAAGCAATAAAGAACTAGAGGAAAGTTGCATGTTTCATTGGGACTATACTGCACCTTGATGGCTCATCTCTTCCTTGGGACCCTTTAAGAGGAATGTTCAATTGTCTGCAGGTAGGTGTTTTTTTTTTTTTTTTGGTCTCCACTCTGTACTCCCCCACATTCACATTGATTTATTTTTCTGAATCTTTGATACCAGATACCTGATCCCATTGATGCCTCATGATCACACAGGCTAGTGTGCTTCTTCCCTGTGGATTTTGTTGCTTCTCAGCTCAATGTCTGCTTGCTTATCTTCAAGCTCTTAAGACCCCAGACACTATATCATTTGATAGCAGGGAATCATCAGCGTTCTTCAACACATTTGTCTATGCACTGTGTTAGACAGGTTTCTCTAGGGAAACAAAACCAGGACACTAGTAATTCTCTTTATATATTTATATAGATAGAAAGATATATAGGATAAGAAATAAACAGTTAACTAATCTATAAAGCAATACAAATGACTTGGTGCAACTCACTTGCATAAGACATCTAGTAGATTGGCAGTACTTGAAATCTTGAGGGCTGCTGAGTAGTCCTCTGTAGAGCAATTCAGGCTACCTGGTCACAAAAAGCAAACAGCGAAGCAGGTCACCAACAGTCAAACACATAACAAAGTCCAACAGTTCCCAGCTCAAGAGATGTATATTCCAGGAGCATGGAGAAGCAGGGCTTGAAGGAACCTCAACTCATAGCAACACAGTGCACCGACTAGGTGTCCCTCGGGTAGTGCCCTTGGAGATAGGGGCACAGGACAGGACGAACAAGGCAGATGGCTGGTCTGAAGATCCAAGAGCAAAAGAACAAGGGTGGGGCTCACCGAGCCATATCCATCTCCGCCCTTCAATTGGTCTCGTGTGTTCATTAGCCATGCTGTAAAAAGAGACCCACCTATCTTATTTGGCCATGTTGGTACAACAAGCTCACTTACCGCATGCACCAATTTATCTTCAGTGATCATTAGACAGTAGCTCTTAAGGACAAGCCATGCAGATGGTTTTGTAAGTTAGAGAGTTAACTGACATAACAAAGGGTTATGCTCATCAGAATCTACATTCTTATTGAAATTAACCATTGGATTATAAGCATGTACATTTTCTTCAGTATTCAAGCTATTAATTTCTTCAATATGCAGGATCTGATTTGTATGCCATTTCTTTTCAGAAGAAATTAACCATACATTGGTGAACATAAAAGAAAGATTTAAAGACAAAAGAATGAATGTGGGGAACGAGAGCTAGAGAAAGAGGGAGAGATTAGTAAGGGATTGAAAGAATTAGTGGTAAAATATCTAATTCTCACCTCTTTTTAAATAATCATTTTCAAACACACAATTCTGATACTTTCTCAAAGGAAAGTGAAAAAATATTTTGTAATCATATTAGATTCAGGGGAATATTTAGAAAGCACTGTTGTTAGGTATCTTCTAGTCCTACTCTTAACAACCCCATATATTTCAGAATAAAGGATTGTCAGTACCCAAGGCATCCACACAATCTTTCCCATGTTTGATCTAATTGTTTTAACTATTTGCATGTTAGTGTGTGTGTGTGTGTGTGTGTGTAGCTATTAGTTCAGGTGGACTAGAGGAGTAATTTCAGAGACACTCATATCTGTTTAAGAGAGAACTTTATATCAAAGAGCAATTAGATGTTAAGAAAACATCGGAGTCCAGTAGAGATAAGTCCATAAGTCTGATATCAGCTCATATACTGATACTAGTCCCCAAATTCCTCTTCACACTCATGTTGCCACTTACAATGATGCAAAATGTCCACAGGCTTTTGGGTGCAAAGTCTTGTGGATCTTATGGCAGGGGATGCATCTCCAGGGCTCTGACTGCCATCTGTGTATCTCCATGTTGTTTGTCCAGCTCTTTAAGTGTGACCCGCTTCCAGGAAGAAAGAGGAAATTCAAAGAATCCTCATGAGAAGGCCATCTATGCCCACAGGAAGGCATCATCAGTCTGTGATCTGATTGACAGACTAAACTTCACCCCTTCCCTCTTAATATCCTCAAGTTGACACAAGATTATCTAACTACCATGCATGTGTTAATGTATCTCATCCAAGGTTTTCATGTTTTTCACTGCTGCAATATATGGTGTCCCTCTCTAGGAATAATTCCTCCTGATGATATGTTCAAAGTGTGGGAGATTTAGTTTTGTTATTCTCACATGTATGGAGAACTCTAGCTATGCTTCTACCAACAAGGATTTGTTCATTCTTGTAGGGGAGAAGTCAGTATTATATTTAATATTCTTCAGTAACACCATGTTTAAGAGTCATTGTGACACCTTTACTCATTTGCATGAGTATGAGGCAGCTGAAAACCCTATGACTTAGGTAGCACACATAAATCTTCAGACACCTCTTTGTTAACACATTAAAGTGATATTTTGAAGAAGATTTGCTCAATACAATATGTCTGCTTTCCATTTATGAGTATTGATTGTAGATCCATGTAATATAAAACCCCCGAGAAAGCCAATCGTTTCTCTTTTTATCTTGATGTTGTATGTGAGGATTTTTGCTCCCATTTTATTTATATAATATGTATATAATTCACATTAAACTGTAATTTTTGATCTACATCAATAGTTACTTGAATTCCTCTTCAATTTCAGCAAATAAAGTTATATTGTTGTATACTATAGATTGTTAATCAGTCTTGCAGAAATGCTGTTGAGGGATTGTTCATAGAGTTCTGCTTTTCAGAATAACTACTCAAAAAACACATCAAATAATTAAGAATACAACTTGACAGACATTTTTAAAAATTTTAAATCATTCAACATGCTTTATTTTGTCTGTATGATTAGCTCTTCATTCATATATGAGTTCCACATGAACAAAACTGAGTCTTTTGTAATTCCATTGTTTGCAATGTTATCTATATTGTGTTATTATACACATAGTTGAATGCCTTTCCACAGTCAATGAAACGGGTAAACTTCTTTCTGGTTTTCTGTGCTTTAAGTCAACATCCATCTCATATTGGCAAGAATATCATTTGTTCCACATTCTATTCTCAATTCAGCTTGCATTTCTTGTCATTTTTAAAAATCATTGTATTGCTGAAACAGTTTTGAAAGATCTCCAGCAATATTTTATTTACTGGTGATATTGCTGATATTCAATAATGCCTTGATTATGTTGAATCACCTTCCTCTAGAAGGTATACAGCTATGTATCTCTTCTAGTTGATTGGCAGGTAGCTGTAATAATGGGAACCTCAGTAAAACTATTATTCAAATGTATGAATCAATGACAAAGGCTGGTGATGAAGTTGAATCTCTACAAAGTCTTCAGTTTGAATCTATTCAAACATGCAAATTAAATGTGTTAATAATTATTGGCTATTGGAATTCAAGAGTTGGAAACAAGTCATGTTCTCTGAATTTCTAGAGCTAAAGATATTTTAGCACCTTAAGCACCAAACCCTTAATCCTATAGTTGAATGTAAAAAGCACTGCTCTAAGTAAGCATTTCATTTCTGTTTCCATATATTCCACTTTAGAAGTACTATTCTGCCTAATTTCTGACTTTGGGTGGTGTAGTGGGTTATGCATTTAATTACTAAATGCAGGGTCAGAAGATGATACTTACTGCAACAATAAAGATTTATAGTTTTGAAATTCCACAGGGGCAGTTCCCAGCTGTCCTATAGAGTCACTGTGATTTAGAACCCATAGATGGATGTGCATTTGGTATTTTCCAGTCATCAAATAGTCTACTATACATGAGTGTGGGGAATTCTTTGTGGTAAGAGAGTGGGGGGCAAGAGAAGAACTTGGAAGAATGAAAAAAATTCAGTTGTCCATTTGCTTAATTAAAGACGTAATAAATTATATATGTAAAAATTCTTCACTAGATGGTAATACAGAAAGAAAACTATGGCATTTCAAGATTTTAAATATTAGCCTGGTGGTGTCCATCATTGTGTGAGAGTAGGTCAGTCGTCTGCCCCCTTCCCCAATAACTAAACCTGGGTGCGATAGGTGCAATTGTATGGTTATATATGTCTATATCTATCTATCTATCTATACATACACACAAATATACAAATATACATATATATTATAATAAAGTCATAGAGAACAAAGGAAAATCAAATAAATAATCCAGACACATTTTATGGTAGCATTCTCACCTCCTGCATGTCCATAATCATACCAGCCAGGTCTGCGGACAGCATGAGCCAAGGGCAGGAGAATGTTGGGGGAGGAAGGGCAATGGAGAGAGAGCCCTTACTTTCTTACCAAGGCTTATATCTCCTGAAGGGGCATGCAAGCCCCTGAACTACAAGTAAAAACATACATCACAAGAAGGAGTTGTATTATGGGTAATACAGTAATCTAGGGGTATCCATGCTATGGAAAGAGGAGGAATTAAGTGTATGTATGTGACAAGGGAAGACCCTCGATTTATGATGGCAGCCTAACTGGATGTCACAGAAAAGGTTTGGCCTGTTCTCTGGCTCTCTATGGAAAACATTATCAATAGGGTGTGAAACCACCTACAGTGGGGCAGACTGATAACTGAAAGCTCTCAGGAGGATATCTCTAAACATCTGACCTCCCACCATGTGTTGGCAAACAGTCTCTAATGTGTGGCATATCTTTGTGGAAGACAAAGCTGGGGAAATGTCTTATTCTATCCCACACATCATTAAGAGTCAGAGATACACTGGTCCAAATATGATCAATGAAGTCAAATGGGTGCATAAACAAATGTTGAAGAATGCTGATGGCACGCAGCTCTTAAAGGATATAGATATGGGGTCTTAAAAACTTGAAGATAAACAAATGGCCATCTAGCTGAGAAATAGCCAAGTCCATGTGGGAGAAGCACAACAGCCAGTGTGGCCATGAGGTGTCCAGGTGTGAAAAGAATCAGATCTCAGGCATCAAACAGGGAAAAAAACATATCACTGTGTGCATATGGGGGCATGAGCAAGAGTGGTGAAGAAAGTTGATGGTGGCTTTATCAAAATATTTAGCTTCTGGGATCTTAAATGCTTGAGGGTAAGCAAGAGACCATCTAGCTCAGAAGGAACAAAGCTCAACATAGAAGAAGCACACCAGACTGTGTGACCATGAGGTGTTGAAAGAATCAGGTATCAGGCATCAAAGAACAAAAATTTTTTCACTATGTGCCCTCTGTCCCGATACGATTGCTGAAGACAAATGAGTGAAGAGGCAAAAAGAATGGACGAAGCTGATAGTACTGAGCTACCAAATGATAAAGCATCTGGGGTCTTAAATACTTGAAGGTGAACGAGCTGCCATCTAACACAGAAGCAGCAAAGTCCACAGGGAAGAAGCACATCAGCCTGTGTGATCATGAGTGGTCAATGGGAACAGGTATCAAGCATCAAAGGACAAGAAGAACATCACTGCAAATGAGGGAGAGAACAAGGTGGGAACCCAATACCTATTCGTGAGCAATTGGACACCCTCTTACAGAAGAGTCGCAAGAGGATACTGGCCAGTCAGGGTGTAGTGAAGTAGCTATGAGACATGTAACTTTCCTCCAGTTCTTGAAGGTTTTCTCCCCACAACTGTCATGGTCCCAATTCTACCTTACAAATCCAGCTGGACTGGAAGAGGTACACTGACCCAATGGGAAATGGACATAAGGGGAACCCAGGACTGAAGAACCCTTCAGGACCAGTAGTGAGAGTGGAGTTCCAGTATGTATGGAGGGAGGGTGAAGTAGAGAGGGGGAGCCAATTACATAACCTTCTATCTGGAGGATAGACATCACAGAAGTGGACAAGGGGAGATTTCGGGGAGTGTAAGACATGACAATACAATAATAATTTATAAAATATTGAGAGTAGCTGGGGAAGGGGGTAGTGGGGAAAGAGGGGAAGGGATGAAAGGCTGATATCAAGGGCTTAAGTGGAAAAGCAGTTATTTGAAGAATGATGACACTAGCAGGCATGCAAAAGTAGTTGGCACAGTATATGTATGTTTTCACTGTGATAAGTGATGTATGAGCCCCCAATAAAATGATTTAAAAAAATCACAGTTATAAAAAGTCAAAGCATACAGTTGGATTAGTCATAAAAGCAAGGAATGTAGATATTATTTAGTAATAATATTAAAATAATGCATATTCTCCAATTCAGATTTAATTTCGCACAACAGTAGAGAAAATGTTTATAATCAATGGCAAAAGAGATGAAAAAAAAGAGAGACAGACCTAAAACTCACATAATGGGAATTTTATCAAGTACACAGAGCAAACACATCAATATCCCATACTTGTCAAGTTTCAAACACTCCAAATATTTTTAAATGCAATTTGATGTTTGCAATGAGCTTTTGCATATTTCCTTGTTTTCTATTAGGTCTTCTTCCACCCACATGATTATTTTTCCCCAAATTAATTTTAGTAAAAATATGAACCTGACTTGCCCCATGGGCTTGGCGGTTCAAATCTAGCAGCAGCTCTCCAGAAGCAAGGCTGGGTAGCTCCCACGACCACCAGAGGGCAGTGGTGCCCCTCCCAAAAATATGAACTTTACAAAATACAAATGGTTACATGTGTCTCTAAATTCAAATAAGTTTCTAATTAATCCGTAGATTAAGATAAATACTTTTCAATGTGTGACCCTGGGTACTGTCTGGGGAATGTCTAGGGAAATGTCTTATTTCATGATGTGTTTATTTATTATTTTTAGATATGTTCACATGATTTATAAAGAGATTTCTGTACATCATCTCATTTGGGAACAACACAGAAATTGTAAGAGGAAGCAGTTGTTCAGAATTTATTAGAATCCCTGGAGATGGCATGATTAGACTACTTTATGCCATCTAAGATGAGAAAAACACTTCAGCATTTTGTCGACAAGTGAAGAGTTGAGATGAACTCTGTAAGTGATGGATTTTAAATCTAAATACTTATGGTAAAAATATTTTACTATTGTGGTGTGTGTTCTCTAGCTTTGTGGGCAGAATGTTTGTCTATACCTTGTCCTATTCTGAATAAAACTCTAGGGTGCTCTTGTTTGGAAGCTGTGACTTCATGACAGTGCTAGTAGATCTTCAAAGACTAAGAGAATCTTTATCCAGATGTTATATTCGACAGATAAATCTCTTTCTAGCTTAATTTTACCATGTTTATTACAAAAAGAATGCTGAGATAGCTGTAGGAACAAATACGCAAACTTGAAGTCAATTTGGTTGAATTAAAAACTCTGATTTAGCCTTTCTTGGTAATATGGTTTTGCTTATCTTACATTTATCTGTATCTAATTTATCTATAAATTGAGAACCAATGCTTATCATAATCAGATCATTCATCTAGTCACTGAATGTTGATGTAACACATATTATATTTCAATAATATTGTGTACCCAAAATACAGAAATCGGAAAAAGAGACAAACACCTTGCCTCAAGGAGTTCATACATTACTGGATAAGAGTGAAACACATATTCATCATTTCTTGTGTGCTAATCATTGTTTTAAGGATCACTAGTGGTTCTTTTGCATATTACTACTAAGTACAAGGTTGGTGGCTCAAACCCATTAGCTTCTTGTCAAAAAGATGAGATAATAGTTTCCCCTAAAGATGTCTAAATAGGAACCCCCCTACAGTGTTGCTTTGAGATGGAATGGATTCAATAGCAGTGGTTTTTCATTGCTAATTGCTAATATAAATTCATTATGTATATTAACTTATTTAATTTTGGCAACCACTTCGTGGGAAAGTTTTAACTGCTCCTGTTGAGCATATGATAAAGTAATGACAAAATATTTGAGCACTTGCTTAAGATAACCCAGATTAAGTGAAATGATAAAGCCATAGACCTCAGAACAATACCTAGCTTATATGAAGTAGCGAATAAACAATAGTTTTATGTATGGTTTTCATAGATATATATAAATATAAGTGTGGCTATACACATAGATTCACATACACATATAAACATACACCTATAACTATACATATGTACCTACATATGTATTTAAACAAGGGACCTTCTAAAGCCTTTGGAAAAATTCGTTATCTTCTTTTTTTCTACTTTGTTCATTATTTAAAAAATGTCTTCACCAACAGTTTTATTGGTACATAATTTACATATCATGCAATTGAATTGTTCAATCATTCAATCATATCATGGGAATTGTACAATCACCAACATGTCATCTTTGAATTTTATTTTCTTTGAACTTTTTGAAGCCCCCTCAGATATATACTGAGTACATGTGAAATAAAAGATGAGCTGCTGTAAAAAAAGAACAAGATAAACATAAATATTAGTTATTTGTCATTATATATAGCCATAATCACAAATATAATAGGATTGTGGTAATAGAGAGAGGACTATGTGAAGTAAAATTTAAATTTTGGTTGTTTTTTTTGGGAACTTCTCCTACAAGGGTATAAGTGACATTAAAATCTATAATGCAACAAGCCAACAATTCTGATTATAATCAATTACCATCAAGGAAGGCATATGATGATTTCTAATATCAAGGAAAATCGTCCAATAGTTAATAAATATGCTACAGAAGGAACAATATGAGAAATATCTAAACAATTCCATATTTTACATTTTTTTCATTCACTTTATCTTAAGGACAGTAAAACGAGCCATCTAAAAATGTGCAGAAGAGACACATTTTTCCCTAATTGGATTGACTGACAAGCCATGATGGACCTTACATATAAATAGTAGTTATTTAGTTTAACAACATACTTTAGGGCATATGCTCATTTTTATGTATGAGAAGTCACAATTATAATTCTCCTGGAAATAAGAAATAATCCCAGCTTTATTTATTGCATTTCAAATCAATACTGTTTGAGAACCTGACCCCAAATTTTCTTTCTTTTTTTGGCTCAGCCCAACTGGAGAGGTGTAAACCTCATTTTATAGAAGCGAGTGGTTTCCTCTTGAAGTTACCTTGAAAATAGTTTTTGTAAAAATTAACTTTAAAAAAACAAAAACACAGTCCTTCAAACACTATGTAGCTCTTTAAATTAAACTCTTACTGAAGAACTGTAAGTTAAACTATAAAAGTACGGTCTTTTCAGGTGAGATAATACTTAATAGCAGCCATATGGACTAAAATAGTTTGTGCATAAATGTGAACTACTATATTCCAGATGGCATTTTATGTAAAGAATGCAATTTCGGGCAATGGTCTTTAAAGTAAAGAGTGTGCGTGTTATGAATTTAGTTGTGCTCCTGATACATGTGTTATAAATCCTATGTTTGTGGATATAAATCTACTTAGGAATTGGGTTTTTGTTTTATTAATAAGGCCATATTAGTGTAGTGGTGTATTTAAGCCAATTACTATTGAGAAATGAAGGCACCAGATGAGTCATAGAAACAAACACAAGTAGGATAAAGCTTAGCGGCATGTGAAGATCCCTGACAGTGAGAAGGAACAGAAACTGAGTATCAAAAATTGTCCTCTTAGAGGAGAGATGGTCTTTTTAAAGAGCCAATGTCTTGATTTTGGATTAACTATATGTGGCAATCATGTGCTTATGTCAATTTCATGATTGAGATGTAGGGGTGGAGTCTAGTCTGTTAATCTGAAGATAGCCATTGAGTAGCCAATGAAGCCTCTGTGTGGGCATGGTTTTCTCCTGAGACTTCTGGGAAATCTCTCAATATTTCCCTTGTGGAGATGAGAAGCTATCTCCCTAGCTGTTGGGAGTTAGTCTCAGAGATGATTAATCATGGACAAGACAAGATGGCAGCATCCAAGAAGCTGAAGGAGTTGGAGCAGAAGCCACATGGCTTTGCCCTGAGGGAACCAGACCTCTGAAGCTGGAGAGGCCATGTGGGGACCCCTGCCAGCGATGAGTTGCTTCTACCACCACTGGATGTTGTCGATGGACCCTGAGCCCTGGAAGCAAGGAGCCATGGGGAGACCCCTGCCAGCACTAGAATTCTGCACCCACTGATCTGTGACTTCGTGGGTTGGAAGGAAACATTATAGACTGATATCGGGCATATGGGCTAATATCAGACTTATGACTTTGAACTGCACTGGGTTGGGATACTTTCTCAGTGTTCCATTCCTTTTGTATATAAACCATTCATTCCCTTATATCCATATGCGTGTCTATGAAATTGTTCCTCTAGTCTACCCGCACTAACACACTATGTGTCCTCTACACATTGGACTGCTAACCACAAGGTCAGCAGTTTGAAACTACTAGCCATTCTGCAGACAAAGACCAAGCTTTCTACTCTCAAAAAAAGAAAAAAAATTATAGGCTCTGAAACCCACAGGAGAAGTCCTAATCCGTTCTATTACAAGGTACCTAGGAATTAAAATAGACTTGAGGTCAGGGAGTATTTGTTTGTGAAAGTAAACTCTTCTTAAGATCACTCAGAAGTGATGCTTAGGTTATAGCAGCAGCAGACAAAGTTCGTATTTGGTACCAGAGAGGGAAAGTGCTGCTCCATCAAATTCTAAAATGCATAAGTACTTTTTAATAAAAAAAATGGTTTAGTACCTTTTTATTACATACATTTTATTGCATTTTCTAACTCATTAACATTTTGAAAGCATGATCTTTTTTTTCATTTTCTTTACTTATTTTATTGTGATCATTTTATTGACTTGTATTACAATACAGACATCAATTCTATCAGGTATATTTTTACAAATGTTGCCATCCTTCTTTTCAAGACATTTTCTTTCTATGAGCCCTTGATATCAGCTCTTCTTTTTTCCCTCACCCTCTCACTTTTGTGACTCCTTGATAATTATAGATTATTATTATTTTCATATCTCACACCAACTGCTGTCTCCTTTCCCCAATGGTTTCTGTTGTTCTTCCCCATGGAGAGGTTAGTGCAGCTGTGTGTTGTTGATTGTAATTGGTTCCCCCTTCCTTCCCTTCTCCTCCCCCCTTCTCCCTACTATTCTAATATTGCTACTCCCATTTCTGTTCCTGGGTTCCATCCGTCTTATCTCTTACCCATACCTGTATACATGCTCTGGACTACTCCAAAGTGAGAAATAGTCCTGGGACATGATAGTGGGGGTTGGTGAGGATGTCTCAGGGAAACAGAGGAATATTGTGTATTTCATTGATGCTTTATTGCACCCTGCTTGACTCATCCCTTCCCTCCCTCTGTTGGAGGATATTCCATTGTCTACAAGTGGGTGTGAGTCTCTGCTCTGACCACCCTCATTCTCAAAAATATCCTTTTGTTTGCTTCTTTGTTATAGGTCTTCTTATGCATGTTACTCAGTCCTGATGACACCTCATGATTGCATCAACTGGTGGGCTTCTTCCATGTGGGTTTACTGCTTCTGTGCTGGATGGCTACTTGTTTAACTTCAAGTGTTTAAGACCCCAGGCACTATATCTTTTAATAGGTGGGCACCATGCATCTTCTTCTCCACCTTTGTTTATGTACCCATTTTGTCTCCATTGATTGTGTTGGGAGGGTGAGCATCTCAGAATGTCAATTTGTTAAAACGAAGTGTTCTTATATTGAGGGAGGTTATGAGCATCAGGCCAAAGTCCATCCCCTACTTCAGTGTATTGCCATATAAACATATGTATAAAGGGCAATACCTCAATTTTTATGGATTAATATATTTACATATATACACACCTATGCTTATACCTCTAGACATAGCTTTGCTCCATAGATTCTCCCTATGCTTCCTGCCCCCAACACATTCACCCTACTTCTGCCTATTAGTACTTCCTCTCGGCTTGCTTGCAGTTGCTCCAGCAGCTCCAGGATCTCTACATCCTCCTGGCTGCTGATTTTAATTCCTTAGTTGTTCCCCTATCTATGGTATTGTTTGTTCACCACTTGCTTCCTCCACTTCCTTCTTCCCTCAAGTCCCTCTGAGACCATTGGTCCCATTACTTTCTCCTAGACTTTGTTTCCCATGCCTTTCTCATATAAGTAGGCAAACCAACAATGGCTTAGACATAGCAAAAAGAAAAAAAATATTTAAAAATAAAGATAGAGAGAGAGAGAGAGAGAGAGAGAGAAGAGTGAGTTAGTAGTTAGTTCTGCGAGCTGCTCTTCCAAGTCTAAAGTCAATTTTGGGGACTCTTTAGAAGCTTTGTGACTTTTCCTTGCTCCAGTTGCTGATCTGTTATGTTCTCTTTGATTTGCTCTGCTGTTGGGGATTTAAACCATATTACCTCCCCTCTATGTGTCCCAAGTATTGTCATCTGCTGCAGTATGCTCCAGTAGGCAGACACCGTGTCATAAACTGTTGCTGGCCCTGCAGTCCTGTCTTTGCCCTAGCAGCTCTGTGCAGAGAAGTCATTCTCTGGGCTTGGTGTGCCAATATGGGACTCTAGACCAACCAACTCTCTCTCTTTTTCCTATTGGAACAATGCAGAGAAGATTAACAAGTCCCCTGTGCATACGGGTTTTGAAATTGGTAGTGGGTACAATATATAAGAATTTTTATTTATTTCATAGAAAATTCCCAGATTGTCTTCATGAAACTATTCTTAGAGTAGTGGACATTAAAAGTAATTCTCATGTGTCTTCAGAGAGTTGGGACTATGGGAAAAGACTTCTATTATCATGACCAAGATGGCCCTATGTATGTGAACATTAAATGTGTTCTTGCTAAAGACATGTGACTTAACAACAGAAAAAGAACAAGTTGTTTTGGGGCACTGGCAAAGAACTTGTCTGAATGTTTGGTGCAATGTTGGAATATTAAAGGCTCTCCTTGAGTATTTAGATGAGAATCTTTCTAAGTAAGATCTTACAGAAATCTCTTTGCTTCATAGTTTCTGCTAGCTACTATTGCCATATAAGCAAAGAAGAGTCAAAATGGGCAAAATGAAAACAGTGCTTAAAGATTTGAAAAAATGCTATTATACAAATTAAGGGCATGTGCTCTAGAACTTTTACCATGGGATGGACTACACAATATTTTGTTAAGAGTCTTAAGCCTGTCACTGATGGATATAGTCAGATTCCACAGTAGAAAACCCATCAGTTCAAATGGAAGGGAACAGGGACAGGACAAAAGGAAAGGAAATGATTACTTTTTCATATTCTACAGACTGAAATTAAGCAGGAACTACTTGGTTTGAAACACCTGTTGTACTCAAAGGAAAGGGAAAAAAGACATCCCAAGCTGTTCAGAGCAAGGTTAGTTGAGTTGTCGTGGTCTTCAATGGTGATGCCCAGACCTGTTAGGTTTTGAACTTGCTTAGTGTCAATGTAAAGATTACCAAAATTCTCACAACTGGACCAATAGATAAAATCATGTTAAATGGATAAAAGATCAAAGATTGCCTTGGCCCTTTTCTTGCTCGAATCCAGAGTTACTACTCATAGAGAGACTTTTTCTTATCATAGCTCATGGAAGCAGCAGTAAAGAGATCAATTTGGTACAATCAACATCGTCTTGGATAAACCTGCTGTGCAAGACCTCTTTAGAGCAAGGCTGTTACTTTGACGACCAAGGTGCACCTGAACTACACTCTGGTATTTTCAATTCCTTAATATGCATGTGAAAGTTGGACGCCGAATAAGAGAGATCAAAGAAGATTTGATACATTTGAATCATGGTGCTTTCAGAAAACTGAGAGTACACTGGATTGCTAAAAGGAGAGACCAGTCTGTGATAATTTTGCCTACCATTGTACTTGCGTAACAGATAACCATTTTCAACAATTCATAGGTATACTATTGAGAAAATTTGACCTTGGAGGGAATTTTCTCACATTCCTATATATATTTGCATAAAGTATTTCAAAAATGAGATACTGGACTTGGGTTGATTTAAGAGTTTGGGGATGATATGGTAGGATATTGCATTTTGAATGTTGTGAGGATATGACTTTAAAGCATTAAAAGGGGTACAGGTAACTCAGTAGGTTACAGGTTTAGACTCAGTAGGTTACAAGGCCAGCAGTTAAAAAACTACCAGCCACTCTGCAAAAGAAGGATGAGGCCTTCTACTCCTGCAAAGATTTACAGTCTTGAGAGCACACAGGAGCAATCTTCTAGGTCTCCAAAGTAATTAGGAATCAAAATCAAGTTGGTTGCAGTGAGTTATAAGTGAGTTAACGAGGGCTTGTTACTAATTGAATAGTGCCCCCTAAAATATGTGTTGGGATCCTAACATCAATATGTGTGAAATTATTGCTATCTGGAAATAGAGTTTTCTTGGATATTAATGTAATGATGTCTGTGTAGGGTGTGTCTACAGTCAATCACTTTTGAGATTTAAAAGCAGCAGAATAGCCACACATAAAATACAAATACAGGGAGATCTCTTCTAGCCCATGTAGACGTGTTAAGAAATCAAGCAGCAGAAGCAGAAGAAAGATAAAGTACTTTTTTCCAAAGACAACAATGGGAGAAAAAGCTTCCTCAAGAGTGATTTGAATTCAGAGTTCTAGCTTTCAAACTCTGAGAAAATCAATTTCTGTTCATTAAATTGCCTACAGTCTGTGTACCTAAGACCATAATAGAGTTGGCCATGAAGAATAGTTAAGTGAAATGCCTGATGAACAGGAAATAGATAAATTGGGGTGTGGCATTAGGGTATTTTGGCAAAGAATAAAGGATAGATGAAACCGCAGATCCCATATTGACTAATAAATCAAGAAAGCCTGAGGTTTGCCACAAGTAAGCAAGTTGGACTTAGAGTTTAAGAGGACAAAGTCACAGAAAAATTTTCAAAATTGACCTCTGTTCATTGATTTTTTTAAGTTATATAGCTGTTTACTGGGGAAGAGTCATCTAGAGTCTGACATGGGAGTTAAAGAGTTTTAACCTAAAAGATCAGAGTGACAGAGGGACAAATAAGTAAGTGGAATATTCAGCTCTGTTACCCCTTTAATTTTGTTTATTATCTTTCTGAGTCGTTGATTTTGTCTTCTTCTTTGAAGCACCCAGATTCTTCCCTAAACCCAAAAGAAATAGGGAAATTGCTGGGTCTAATATACAGTTTGTACAGAGGCTCTGCTTTAACTGATAATGATAGATCAAGAAATTTTATTTACTTCAATAAAATGCAATTGCCTTATTTTTAGTGTAAAAGCAGAACAATAAAATTGCAAAATTTGGAACACAATTCATTCAGATGTAGCTCAGATAATACTGGGCATTTCCTTGTGGATATTAAAAAATTCTATATTTCTATATATATATATATATATATATATATATATATGTGACATGCTCTTCATTTTGTTAGGTTTTCTCAGATTATCTGCTCAGTATCCAGATTAAACAAGTATGGTGAAAGAATGCTACCATGTCACCCGTATTTCTCAATGTTACACAGTTGAAACTTCCCCTGTTCAGTCTGAACAACTGATTCTTGTTCCATGCAGAGGTTTTAAATACACACAATGGTGTGGTATTGATTTCCCACTCATCTCAATGGTATACATAGTTTGCTATGACCCACTGAAGTGAATGACTTTGTATGATTAAGAAAAAGGAAATAAACATCATTCTGGGGTACTTTCCCTTCTGCCAAGGCCCAACTGACATCAGCAATAATATCTCTCATTCCGAATCCTCTTCTGAATGTGACTTGAATATCTGGTGGCTTCCTGTGGATTTTCTCTTGCAAGGTTCTTGAATGATTGTCAGCAAAACCTTATGTGGGTGTGATATTAACAATATTTACTGCAATTTCTGTGTTCTGTTGGATCACCTTACTTTGGCACAGGTATAAATATGGATTTCTTCTAGTCAGCTGGCCAGGTCTTCCAGATTTCATGGCATAGATAGATGAGTGCTTCTAAATTTTCATCAACTTGCTGAAGCATTTCAGTGGGTAATCAATCAATTTCTGGACTCTTATTTTTCACTAACGTCTTCAGTGCAGCTTGGACTACTTCCTTCAGAGCCACTGTTTTTTAATCATATGATACATCTTGAAAGGATTGAATGCATACCAGTTCTTTTTGGTATAGGGAGTTTGTGTATTCATTCCAATCCCTCCTTTAACAGAAATCCATAAAATCTTCCAATATTGTAACTCTAGGCTTGGATTTTTGTCCAGTTATTTCAGCTTAAGATACACTGAGCCTGGGTCAGATGTCCTCCACCCCTCTCTTCCTATTTTGAAAAGAATGGATCCTCCCAAGTCATTCTTCATGTATTCTGGGTTCACTAGTGAGTTGCAGTGGCCACAGAGGACTCCCAGACAATACTCACAGTCAAGAGCGTCTTCTTCAGGGAAGTCAGTATGCTATAATTCAGGTTCAGCAAGCATTATGGGCACAGTCATTGGTGTCCTCTAGCAGCAACCAAGTCTCTCTTTGGTGCCGCTTAGCCATGAGGTTGCCAAGCAAAAATTTAGAATGACTTTTTAGTAATTAGATTGACACAGTGGTTGCAAAAATAGGCTCAGATGTAGCCAGCTGTGAGAATGGTACAGGACTAAGGAATGTCTGGTTCTATTATGCATTAGACAGCAATGAATTGGAACACATACCTTTGCGCCTAACAATAATAGCATGCTCCAATTTTTTTTTTTTTGCAGAAGATGAAACAAATGACTCCAGTATTATTACAGCATTGTGGCAGTTATGTACTCATTTCAATTTCATCATTTGGAGGGTAGGGGTGGAGTCTAGCCTGTCAATCTGGAGATAGCCAATGAGACCTCTGTGTGGACATGGCTTTCTCTGAGAATTCTGGGAACTCTCGCAGTATTTCCCATTGGAAGCGAGAGACTATTGACTCAGTCACTTGAAGATGCTCTACTGACAAGACAACATGGCAGCGTGTTGTTAGATCCTAAGTCCTGCAATCGGGAGAAGCTTGGAGGAGACGCTACATGGGCTTGCCTAAATGGAACCAGACGTCTGGAGCAGAAGAAGCCACGTGAAGACCCCTACCAGCTCTGAGATGCTTCTACCACCACTGGATACACAAGACTGCATTCACTAGCCTGTGATTGTCCTAGCATGTGCTTCATGATTGTCATTGCATGTGCTTCATGAGTCTGAAGAAGACTTTAAAGACTGGTACTGGACATATGGGCTAATATTGAATTGAACTTATGGACTTGGACTGGACTGGGTTGGGATGCTTTCTCAATGTTCCATTCCTGTTGCATATAAACCTCTTCCTTATATGTATATGTGTGTTTATGAATTTGTTTCTCTAGTCTATCCAGACTAACACAGGTATACAATTTTAATTGTTCTTAAGTAAGCAGATGTATAATTTTCAATGTTTTAAAATTTCTTACACTTAACTACTTTTTTCATCCATTAATATATTTATTGATTAATTTAACAGATATTTTGTGTACTTTTATTATTGTAAGTACTGAAGTACTCTAAAGTGAGTCAGATATAGCATCTTCCTTCCAATTACTTAAAAACGAGCAGAATACACATCTACTGAGTACTTTGGAATCACCTAAAATTAAGTCTTTCTAAATCTGTATATTAAGATTCCCCACATAGAGTATTGCCAACCTAAAATACAGCAGTTCAATTCCACCCACCGGCTTTTCTCATATATTCTCTCATACTCCCACGAACAACAACAATGAAACATAGCCCTTGAAAATCCTGTGGAAAAGAGTTCTTGTCTCGCACACACAGGAGGAAACCAGGAATCAGAATGAACTCCATGATGACTAGATACCTGTGTGGTAGGTTGTACTGACAAACAGAAAAAAAAAAGATTTGGCTTAATTATTTAAGCCAAAAAAATTACTGGGATTTTAATCCAGGTACTATTAAGAAAAATTTTTTTCTTCTTAGCATATTTTTATATCAATAACAAATCTGCTATTGAAATAGGAAAAATACTGAGCAATGTATAAACAACAGCAGCAAAAGCTGTATTAGTGTCCCTGAATTAATACCAATTTATAATGGCCCTCTATATGATTTCAAAGAACAAATAGTCTCTCATTTATCTGGGTTTGGACTACTAACTTTGTGGTTAGTCATCCAACAATTGACTGTCAGGGTCAGCAGGGCATCTTTATCTGCCAGAGTACTAAACACATGCAAATATTTTTCAGCTGTTATTATTGATTTTTTTCAGCTGTTATTATTGATTTTTTTCAGCTGTTATTATTGATAGGGAAATGTGTACATGTGGCACATACTGTGGAAACTTGGAAGTGAATAGTATTGGTAAAAAAATAATCATCCCCCAAAGAGGTATAAAAGTAGATATTCCAACTGCTTAGTCCTTCCAAATAAATGCTTAACCAATAAAGTTAACTCTAGTTACATGATAGCAGAATCATCTCTGCATGATATGAGTGGGACGGGTTCGGTTCTTTAGAGAAGCAAAGTCATTGACACTCGTATGTATGGATTGATATAAAGACATTTACACAGTTTAGAAGTAGCTAAGTCCATTTCTGGCTTCTCCTCCTCACTTGTGGAAACTGAAGAATCAAAATTTTGATACAAAAGCAGAGGGAGTGGAGAGCAGAGGTTGGCTGATAAAGAGGTAAAGGAATCTGAAGTTGGCTGATTAAATCCCTCATCGATAGTTCTATGATGGTTCCTGGCATCAGCAGGCAATGCAACAAGAGATCAAGAACCAGAAGCAAGTTTCTGCTTCAACAGAAGTCAAAAGGCCAAAGAGGATTGGATTCTGTATGGTCCCTCTCTGATACAGAAGACGACACACACCCCCCAACCTCTGCCCCGCTGCAAGGAGGTGTCATCCCACTGTAACCTGATTGAAAGGTTGGGCTCCTCCGCTATCCTTACCCAGGAATGTTGACATAATCCCCAAATAGCACAATGATTATGGTTGTGTGACCACAAATGAACTTTTTGTAATTTGTACAATGACCCACAACATGTGCTAAATATACTTTTTGTTTTCCCTGAAATTTACATATAAACTAGAAAGGATCGATAAATGATAATCCTCATGGCTAGTAATGTGCTTTAGGACTTAGGCAAATATGAGGATATATATATATATATACATATGAATATATTTGACCTCCATATTTAAAATAATTCTAGGTGCTTTGAAGGAGAGTTGTATCTCAATAAATGTATATTCATAAGTGATACTCTAAAAACAGAATATCAAGATAAAAATGAAATTAGCTTTATGGGTGCATGTAATCTATGATAGATGGATATATGCCATATATAATCATATGGGTGCATGTATAATCTATATTAATGCAAACAAATTTTTGAAAGAATATAAATGATCTGAAACTAAAATTTTATAATTTTTTTCTCACTAATTGGATTATATTTCTATAATGACATAAAAGAAGATAAGAAGAAATATATGTTTGGTTTTACTAATGCAAAGTTTTTTTTTTGATTTGTTTGTTTTCTCCACATTTTTCTCTTTCTTGTTTTTTTTTTTTTTTAATTCATTTTATTGGGGACTCATACAGCACTCATCATATTGTATACATACATACATACATACATACATATGTTGTGTCAGTAGTTACATCTTTTCTGGGATGGGGTGGGGTTTTGTTTGTTTTAAGAGAAGTTTTTATAAAGTTTAGTCACAGTGAGCAGAAAAGCTGTAAACTGATGAAGAAGAATTTGGATTATCAGCCTTATGATAAAGAAGAGATCAATGAAAGATGTGGTCAGGGACTGGAATGCAGAGTCACCACGGAGAAATTTCAATCCCATGTCTATGACTAATTATCCACATGATTTTGAACAGAATACTGACTCTCTACTTCATTTTCTCATCTACACTCCTAGAGTTCCCTAGAGGTTTACTGAGGAGAAAATGAATAGTGTGCTTGTAAACCAATAATTGACTAACACTTTAGAGTAACAAATCAATGAAGTCTTATGTTATCTTCTAACACAGACCCGTTAACGAGTCCTGCTGGCAGAGCAGTGGTGAGTTGACCTGCTGCAGAGGAGAAAGAGCAGGCTCCTTGTTTTTGTAAAGACCTATAGCAGTGGTTCTCAACTTGGGGTTGCGATCCCTCTGGGGTTCGAACGACCTTTTCAAGGGGTTACTTGATTCATAACAGCAGGAATATTACAGTGATTTACTAGCAGCAAAAATAATTTTATGGGGGGGGGTTCCCCTCAGCATGAGGAGCTGTACTAAAAGGTCACTGCATTAGGAAGCTTGAGAACCAGACTTAAAGCCGCAGAAACTCCAAAGCTGGGGGATTATACTCTTCCGTACAGCGTAGCTTGACGTTGCAATTGACCTGATGGCAGGGAGGCTTTTCAGAGGACATGAGTCCAGATAATAATTTCATAAATATTGTTTTATTGCTCTTACTATTGTGTTGTTCCCTATCATGTGTTGTTTCACTACTGCTGCTGCCACAGGATAAGCAAACAGTCACAAGCATAAAGTAGCCATGAGATGATGAAGCATACGAGACAGAGACATAGAGTGGACTAGGACTTCATAGCATGACGTGAAGTTTGAAGCTCACGAGACAGGTGATTACTTTGACTTTAGAAAAAAAAGTATGGATCACCACACATACTTGAATCAGTTAATAATTTTTAAAGAGAAATAGTTTTTAAAAAGCTATTTCTCTTTTAAACTGAAAAAAAGCTATTTTTAGAATTTTTCTATGTGCTCAGCCCCTTAGCATAGAATATTTTGTAGCAGAAATTCCCAATGAATAAAAAAGGCTTGCAGGTAAATAGAAATTAGCTTGATGTATTTAATCAGTTTAAAGTTGACAGGGCTCAGTTTGGGGTCTAGCCAAGTTGAAGGAGAGTTCATATAAGGTATTTAATTTTAATTAAATTTGAACAACTGAAAAATCTCTTAGTGAAAATAGAATAACCCTGAGTTAGGCTTTCTTATTGTTTCCAGTTATTTGCACTTCTTCCTGTAGGAGGATCATACTTTTTGTTTATATTGATATGCAATTTTTTCACCTAACTCTCTGTTCTTTCTTCCACTAAGACAATAAGTACCTGGAACAACTCAAAATTAAATTACTGCCTTGGAGTCTATTCTGACTGATTGCAATCTGATAGGAGAAGAAGATTCTCCTGTGGGATTCAAAGCTGTAAATTTGAGGCTGAAAGATTTTTTTCTTCTCCTGTAGACCAGCTGGTGGATTTGAACTACTGACCTTACTGTTAGAAGCTCATTAGGACGTGAAATGTGGCAAAAACCCCAAGTGGCCAGTGATGTAAATAAATATGGGCAAGAAATATCTCTTTGTCAGTAAAATGTTTGTGAAATTTGGAGATTGTTTTTCATTGGAGCATAAGTTAACAATAGCTGATTCACACTTGTAAACTCATCCCTCCTCTAATAAAAGAATGTTCACCTGGCTATACTCAGATGTGCTAACCTTGATTAAACAGTGTTCTAGGTGACAATGTCTGCATCCGTCTAAATTTACTATTAAATACATAAATAGACATTAAAATAGTACATAGTAGAAACAATTTTTAATGGAATCTGGAATAATGCATTTTTCACCAAAGCAAAGAGTAGGAGTAATCAGTTTGCTTGGCATACTCTGAGAAATGGAAAATATCTTCACTTCTTTCTGAGGCAAAATAGAGCCTTCATTTTAAATTTAAAATATTTTAAGCATAATGGGATCTATTTTGCAATTACTAAGATTGATGCTTAGAATAACTTCACATGTGATTTTTGTTCCATGTGCACTTTTTGTCAAGAAATCTTGGCTTGTCTCATAACTTTTGAACAGAAAGAGAATTTCTCTCCAGAATGTTAAATACTAGCTGCAAATGGAAGGTCCCACAAAAGTAAATCCAATTTACTCTTTTGGGAAGTATAAGTGCTATGGATAACCACACACAGTGCCTGCAATTATTCCTAATATGTTATTCTGAGTAACTCTTCCCACAGAACATCTTATGTGAGTCTGGTGCATTATCATAGAGAATGACCAGTACCAGTTAGTTTAAATAAGAAAAATAACCAGAAATTCCAGAAACTATAAAAGACATGTTTTCAGGATTAGAGATCCCAAGGAGACAAATGAGTTGTCAGACATCTCTTTGAATATAATTATACATCTCTTGGTACACATATATGACACCTGCTATTGGCATCTATTTGGTACACATAGATGACTACTTAAATATTCAAGAAGATAAAAGCAATGTGGAGATTGTGTCACAATATGCAGTCTCATGTTTTGATCTTTTGGATTTTTCAGATCTCTTTTATGGAAACTGGTGAAACCCACTGTTTACTGAGAGAAGGTTAAGGGAATGAGCACTCTTTGTTTACCACTAACACTGTTTCCTACCCCAATAGTGTTATTGATTTAAAATATTAATCTGGTAGGACTATGTATTCATTCAGGTTGACTAGAGAAACAAATCCTGAGACACTCATATGTGTGTAAGAGAGAGATTTATATCAAAGAGCTACTGTATATTGAGAAAACACCTCAGCTTAGTCCAGATCAAATCCACAAGCTCAATATTAGTCATATGGTTGATAGTCTATAAATTGCTCTCAAAATTCATGCAGCACATGCAATGATGCCAAATGCAGGAAGATTACAGATGCGTGAGTGAAAGTCTTGGGATTCCAGTGGGGGTGGAAGCACCTCAGCACTGGTGTGGGTCTCCACTTGACTCCCCCAGCTCCGGAATGTCTCAGCTGCTTGAAGGTGAAGCAGAGAGAGAGTGTGTGTTGTGCCTTCAAAGAGAAAGAGAGGAAGTTCCCAGAATCCTCATGTGAAGGCCACACTCAAAAGGAAGCATCATCAGGCTTTAGCCTGATTGACAGAATAGACTTCAACCCTATACTTATTTATCAAGTTAGCATGGAATTGTCTAACTATTACAGGCTAGGATACAAGTTAGTAAACAACTCGCAAATCTCTATATCTTAATCAGCTAATCTATCCCATTCAGATCAGCAGAGGCATCTTTTCCACAATGATTCAGGCATCGTGATTGATGAAGAATCTACTATCTATCTTGTAACTATATCATCAGGACATAAAGTTTCTCAGGTACAACAATAATTGGGAAGATAATCACAAGAGTTCTTATATCAAGCCCTTAAATATTTTAATTCAAATAAATGCATATCACCATCAGAGCTTGTCACGTGACTTTCTTAATTATAGGGAGGTAGAGAAGTAAAGTTCAATTTATCTAAAAGGAGAGCAAAAGAAATAAATGAGTCCTGGAGAGCTTAACAGCAGAGAAGAGCAGATACCCAAACCAAAAAGTACTGTAGGAAATCTAGTTAAAAGAAGAGCCAATTACCAGATAAGGACAAAATGGATTGTACTATTGAACTAAGGAAAATCTATGGATCAGATTCAAAGTTCTCTTTGGAGACTTGCCTTTACATCTGTGTTGGAAATTCATGTTGTTTATTCAGAATAGCATGTTTTGAGTAATGTTACAAAACATGTGTTGATCAAACCGTCAAAATGTTATTATTTACCTAGTAAAATAGTTTGTGGTCCTTTAAAAATATCAACCATCTAAATCTGAAGTCTAGCTTTTTAAAGTTAGAAGGATTTGTAGCAACTAAATGACCAGACTTTCTATGTATGTGCATGTATAGTAGAAAAACAATAGACTGAGTGACAGAGAAAGGTTTATTGAATAAAAGAGAAGCATGACTAAATGGATTGTGTGGTTACAATATTTTTATACAAGGAGAATCTTATGCTTTTTGGCAACTATGTCCTTCCCCCTGGAATTTTTGTAATCATGCTAATTATTTATAAGTTGCCGTACAAAGGTCATCACTGTATACTTATAAAAAATACCTTGAGTAGAGTGCAGAGTTTGCCAAAAAGTATAATGTGCTTGAATAAGTATTATTTGCATAAAATATTATAATTGCCTCTATGAGTGTGTTAGTCTAGGTAGACTCGAGAAACAAATTCATGGAGACACCCATATACGTATAAGAAAGAGTTTTATATACAAGAGCAACTTTATATTAAGAAAACCCGCCAATCCAGTCCAGTCCAAGGTCATAAGTCCAATATTAACCCATATGTCTGATAATAATCTATAAAGTACTCTTCATACTCACAAAACACATGCAATGAGGCCAAATGCAGAAGGATCATAAATTAGTGGGTCGAAAGTCCTTGGATACAGTGGTATTGTAAGTACCTCAGCCCTGGCAGGGGTTCTCTGTAGTTTCTCTATCTTCAAAGGTTTGGTTGCATCCATGTGGTTTTTCCAGCTCAGGCAGGGCACTAGGGTAGTCTCATGTCTTGTCAATTGCAATGTATCCTAGAGAGTGAGCCAAGGGAGACTATGTCTCCTGCTTCCAAGAAGGAATTATCAGATTCCCAGAATTCCAAGAAGAGAAGGCTGTGATCACAGAGAGGTCTCATTGCCCGTCTCCAGAGTGACAGGTTTGAATCCACTCCTACACTCTGACTCCTCAAATTGACACCAGATTAGGTGACTGCCAAAATGGGCAATTGCTTTCTATGCCACGAATTTATGTAACTAGATTTGCCTGGATAACATTATACCTAATATTTTGATCAAAAATCTTTGCTTTGGTCAACAGAAGAAAATTGTGCAACAGATTTTTTTTTAAGTTTACATGGAGTTCAGAGTGTCTGGAGCCAACGAGTCTATATGAAGGCTGAAATTGTTGATCTCAGATAGTTGTTAACTTTTAACCAAACATATCCCTGAGGCTTATTTAAATTAAATAATAGTTTAGCATAATTTGTAAAAAAAAGTTTTGAATTTTTTTTAAATTCCACTTAAAACAACTATCTATGTGGTATCATATTAACCAGAGCAATTCAAAAGTTTAAAAAGGAATTTTAGGTACCAATGGGTTTAAGATAATAAGGGAAAAGAGTTTGAAAAAAAAGTGAGAACTTGAAAACGTAATCAACTTGAAAAATATTGACCAATGTCACTGAATTGTATTGAATTGTAACAACATTTGTTGTTAGATGTGGTCCTGTCAACTTTGACTCATATCAACCTATATGCAGCCAGAACTAAACACTGCCCAATCATACACCGTCCTCAGAATTGTTTCTATGTGTGCAGCCACTGTGTCATTCCATCTCCTTGAGGGCTTTTCCCAATGCACCATCCCTCTACTTAGCCAAGAATAATGTTCTTCTCCAGGGACTGGTCTCTCCTGATAAATCACAAGAAGCAAATCACAAGAAGTCTGGCCATCCTTGTTTCTAAGAAGTATTCTAACTATCTTCTTCCAAATTCTTTTTGTTTATTTTCAAGTTCATGATACTTGAATTATTTTGTCCACAAATCATATTTCAAATGCATTGATTCTCTTTCAGTTTCCTTTACTCAATGTCCAACTTTCACAGGCATATGACACTGAGTCCTCAAAGTAACATCCTTGGTTTCAACACTTTAAAGAAATTTTAACAGTTGTACATTTAGAAAATTTCTAATGGCATATTTTTCTATTGTGTAGAACAAGAACAACAAGCAACGAATAGCAAGAACAATAACAACGAAAACATAGGCACTGAGGGTCAGAAAGTTCATTTGCACTGTATTCAGCGATTTCACTTTCGTCTTTGGGAACAGAGAAAATAGCACCTGCAAAGGTCTGAACCCCTCTCTGGTTATAAAAAAGGCTGGAGAATTTAGATATCTATTTATGAGGAATATAGTAAAAGAAAATGTAAGCTTGATTCAAGCTTATGGAAAAAATTAGAACTATGTAAACTGGTGGTTGAAAACAAAAATTAGAACAATTAAAATCTGTTATTATCTTAGAAGAGATAAGTAGCCCAAGTTGGTATATTTTTTGCAAGTTCATATTTTTGACTCTGCATCTAATCTATGTCATTTCTTATTATCACAAATTTCCCAGCATTTACATTACCTCTAGTAGTATAATGCCTTATCTAAAGCATTATTTAATATTTATTCTGCTAATTAAATGAGATGATTATTATAGCAAAAAGCAAAGTTGATTGTTATAAATCTACTTTACATCTATTACTATTGTTGCTTGAGTGTCTTTTGGTCTTAAAAACAATATGCAGGGGCTGAGCCTTGGTGGCGTAGGGGTTGAGTGTGGGACTGCGGCCCACTGGGTTGGTGGTTCAAATCCAGCAGCAGCTCTCCAGGAGCAAGACTGGGCCTCCCACTCCCACCAGAGGGCAGTGGTGCTCCCCTCAAAACAAAAACAAAAACCAATATGCATAGATATATAACTTATTGTAATTACTTTTAATGGCAAGTCACGCAACCTAAAGAGTCTATTAAGTATATCCTTGATAAATCCAATGACACGGCAAGCACATTAGATTAATTACTATGAAGACTGGATTTCAAGTCTACCTCTATTTATATTTTGTAACCAGAGAGAGTCACTTGACTTCTCTTAACATTAATTAATCAACTTTACTGATTCATTTGCTCTAGACTGCAAATGTGGTGTCAGTTCATTTAAAACAAGCTGAGTTTAAGACCAAACCTTCAATGAAACAATTACTACCAGGAAAGCAGGGACCATGCCTTGTTTTGTGTTCTGTTGCCTCTTTGGTGTCAAATACAGTATGTAACTTATAGTAGCAACTCAATTAATGCTTAAAGAATAAGTAAATGTTAGTGGACTGACTAGGCATATTTGAAAAAAAGAAAACCTGTGAAATATAAAAGACTACATAAATTTGGTTACCAATTGACATATGTTAGGCTGGATTCTCTAGAGTGCAAGAATTCATACACTTTTTAAGCTAAAATCCCTCTTCACCCAAAAAAGTTACAACATGGACAGGTGCTGCCATAAACATTTTGGTTTTATTACACATTTGATTTGAATTATTTTGGTCATTGAGTATTAAGAAATATTTTATTGCTGTACAATGTTTCAACCCCATGTGAAGTTGAGACCACAGTTTAAAAAGCTTTGCTCTAGAGAGGCGAAATCAATGATGCTTATAAATGCACTTATAGGAAAAAAAATATTGGAGGAAAATGGCTCACACAATTGTAAGAGCAGGTAAATCCATTTATGTCTCATGGCTGAGGGTAAGTTGGTAAGTTTGAAGCTTTCCCTAATATGTATTCCTTTGGAGGCCAGGAACCCAGGTTTGGCAAGAACTGCACAGACTGCAGAAGTGGATGAATTCAAGGTCAAACATGTATAGTTTGTGACTAGAGACACAAAGGAAGCCAAGGTAATAGGGTAGATGATAAGTTTCTGATGGGTTCCAGAATCAGTCAGCAATATGGTAGACTCTGCACAAGTTCAAACAACAAACAGAGGTTGATGAGCCAGATACAGGATTCAGATTTACGAAAAAGCAAGCACATTTTCCACAGCAACTATTTATATAGGAAGTAGGGCAAACTGCCAAGGAAACGCCCTTTCAATTCCCTCATGGCTGTGATCTGAATAAGGGAGTTGCACTCCATACTAATCATCTTACAACGTCTTGGCTGCTCACAGCACATCACATCGTGGATTTGATGACTTCATAGGTAACATAATGGAAGATCACGATACCTCAGCTCCCAAATCCCTGAGAATTCTGAACTAGACAACTTCAAACAAAATCACATGGCATTTAGTCCATTTTAACATATGGCAATGCTATTTAGTTCAGTGTGCTCATGGAATTTTCAGTAGACATATTTTAGAAGAAAATTATTGGATTTTCTCCAGAGTCAGCTTTGGGTGAACGTGACCTTTCAGTTCAGGGTATTAACTATTTGCACCATCCAGTGAATTTCACTATATAAATAACCCATTGAAGCGATTCAAATTCATAGTGGTAATATAGCATTTCTTTCTGGGTGCACATATCTTTTGTTTTCTCCCCCAAAGCAGCTGAATGGTTTGAATGGCCAACCTTAAGGTTACCAGTCCAACAGTTACCTGACGCTGACAAATGCTTCCAATGAGAAGCAATATATTTTTGAGATGTAAAATGAATAAAAGCAAATGTTATTCCACCTCTATTTGACATTGATTGAATAGATAGGGTCATGGGAGATGTGTCTATTAATTTCCCTCTGATAGACTGATATAGGTAATTAAATGGAGGTTCATTTTAACACCTTTTAGAGAATGATGATATAGCAGGTGTTAACACTCGAGTAAGCATGACCTACTGTTCATTTAGAAGTCCAAGTATTCACAGTGCACAGTTACATCTGTCTTGATGGAGCTATAATTAAACAACACTTTATAAAGGCAATTAAATATAATGGCCACTCCTTTAGTTCTCTTACATTCTTGCCACATGTTAATTTTTATTCTTTTCAGCTACTTGAACTTCAATGTCTATTGCCTTGGTAAGTGAAACAGGAAAATGGTGCCAGTTGGCTACTGTAGGTGTGCTCTTCATTCAAAATTATTTTTTTTCTTCATCAGTTTTCTCTTCTCCTATCTGCCTGATTAAAATTACACTTTATGTTTCTCCTAAAAGGTTCACATTTTGCTGTATTATTTTTTCAACCCTTCTATGTCAATCCTTCTATTTCTATAGTCAAACAGAAATGGCTCAGAGGCTCTTATTTTTGCTTCATTTTCATGAACATAATTTTGTGGTCAGTGAGACAGAGATTTATTATCATATTTTAAACAGCATTTCTTAATCTGACCTTAATCTTTGAAACCAGCCTTTTTCCTTCGTGTCACCATTTGCTTCTCTCACCATCTTTCACTCATTACAGAAATAATTTTGTCTGTTTCTCAAATGATTCATGCAATTTTACCCTGTATCAATTAGGGTCTTAAGCTGTTTTGAGAGAACATAAGTTACTTAAACAAAAGGAATTTTAATATTTCACATAAGAAAGACATATCAAGAAAGGCTGGGTGATAATTAAGTTTTGTGTCCACTTGGCTAATATCTGTGATAGGTTTGCTATGCTAACATGGCTAATGAACACATGTGAAGTTGATTGAAGGGTGGAGAGATAAATTGCTCAGGGAGCCTCTCTTTTCTCTCTCTTGCACTGGGATATTCAGATCAGGGTGCAGTCGGCTGCTTTTCTTGCTCTGTGCCTCCATTTGCAAGCTACACTACCCATGGGACACCAAATCTGTGGACTGTGTCACTGAAAATTGAGGTTCCTTTCAGTCCTACTTTGCCACACTATTGAAATGTACATCTCTTGAACTGGAGACCAATAGATTGGGTCATCTGGCTGACTGTTGATGACCTGCTTGCTGTTTGCTGCCTGTGGCCAGATAGCCTGAATTGCTCTACAGAGGACTACTGGTGGCCCTCAAGACTTGAAGGACTGCCAGTGTACTAGCTACCTCACAGAAGTGAGTTGCACTGAGTCATTTGTACTGCTTTATGGATTCATTAAATGTTTACTTCTTATGTTAGATATCTATATAAATATATATAAAATTATTAAAGTTCTGGTTTTATTTCTCTAGATAACCCTGTTAACACAGTATTCCTATATTTTGGCAAGTAAAACCTAGTAATTTCCCATAATGAGGTCTCTTCAAGAGTGTGACCTGATTCCAATATAAATAGATGCTATCAAGAAGTTACTCGCCTTTTTTGTTAATTCTGTTTCCTTCATCTTGCTTGGTGATTTCTGGTTCTTTGAACTAGAGTCAGTAGCCTGCCTTATTGCCTCCAAATCATGGGAGTCATCAGCTGCTTGTCATCTGAACAGCCTACTTCGTATTCATTTGCCTCTGCAACAGCAAGCCCCATCATCTGACATAAGTTTAAGTCAATTCTGCAGTAATTCTTCTTGTCTGTCTGATTCACCAGCTCCTTCATCAATTTAAGTCAAGATAATCCTCCAGTCTAAAATCTGAATGCTGGATTTCAAAGTTGCCTATTTCTATAATGGTGTGAATCATTTCTCTGAGGTAAGCTTCTCCTTGTATATACATATAAGACTTTTGGTTTTGCTTTTTAAGACAACCCAGCCTAAGACAAGTTGGTTCCAAAGCTGGTTAATTCTATGAAATATGATGCCATAATAATGCCAACATCTTCCCTTTTTCATTTCAGCAATATTAATCTTGTTATCTATGTTCTATTCATGCTTAAAACTTGGCTGAAATATTTCCATGAATGATATTTTCAAATATTGGAATCTGAACTTGAAAGAAAGGAAGGAGGGAAGGAGGGAAGGAAGGAAGGAAGGAAGGAAGAAAGGAAGGAGGAAAGGAAGGAAGGAAGGAAGGAAGAGAAGAAAGATAAAGACCTCCCTGGAAGTCTCAGACAGTTACTGCTTCTTGTTCCACAGATTCAAATTGCATCCCTCACCCTTGCCAAACTTGTTGTAAGAGGAGGATTTGATAAAAAAAACAGACATTATTGAATCTCTAGTGGAGAAAGTCTTGTACTTCTTTGGAAAGGCTTATTTGGGAAGGGCAAACAGAAGTTAGTTCTTTTGGTAAATGGTTATCATGAAGAATGCTATTTCTTCCAAGAACATAATCTCAATGATCAATTTGCAATGTTTTTACCTATCTCTACCTGCTTCACATAAATTATAAGTCCAGTACTAAGGTTCTATTAAAAAGAATGTCATTTGGGAAGGTTTATTAAGATCCCTTAGAAACCAATAATTATTTCTTAATTCCAGAAGTATGTGCTCATATGTTTATTAAATCATATCAGAAATTGGATAGTACAGATGCACATGTATATTTCCTTGTTGCCTTAATTCATGAGGTCATAGATATAAAGGGTATGGCATTTTACTTAACTTAGAGTAGGTGCCGATTAAATGATTCAATGATTAAATAATCAATAATAAATATTTTCAGAACCAAATGCCGTGCCAGTGAGACAATGCTGACTCATAGGGACCTGATACCAAGCCCTATAATGCAGACAAAGTAGTATAACATGTTTGTTTCCTCATAAATATGATTTTATTATAAAATGTAAATTTTTCATAAAATGTGATTCAGCCCATAATAAGTACTATTGCTCTATGGGTGATGCATGTCCTATTGGAATTTCTAGAAGAAACAAAATTACATTTCTTCTACCTTTTGAAAATTTCTTTAGATATGAAAGAGCTTCAGAAAATTCATTAAAAATGCAATTGAAAAACAGTGACTTTTTTCATGAATTTATTGAAATCTCCTTATAGGTTTTTAGACACCAAATTCACCTGAGTATGTACATTCAAATTTTTATATCTTATGCTATCCTAGGATCTTGTCATACAAAAAATGGCATGGAGATAATAATATATCAAGGGACAGAGATGGCCTAAGTAAGTTGTAGTAGGAGAGTTTTATCTGGAGAAATATATGATGGTCTATGATAATATTTTTGTCCACTAGACTGGATGAGGATTGTCAATAGTGTCATAGGGCAGCCTCCTCCATACATTGTGCATCACAGTCTGATGAAGCCTCCTTGCAGATGTGTCCGGTTTTGTATATATAACTAGAGTGTGGAGAAGTAGCTCTTTTTTTTTTCTTCTGGAGTTCAATGCAGCATCTGATTCCTTGGTAGCAACGACTTGCCATATAGCCTGTTAGCCCTCCAAACTATTGATTCCTCGGCACCAGCAGCTGCCTGAGTCGGGAAGCAGTTCAAGGTTAGCATGTGACCTAGAGACTTGAGTAGGACTGGAATTGGATCTCTGCAATGGACTCAGCCAACTTGCTGATACAAATTTCTTTCTTATTATGTTTCTTTATTATACATATATGACTGTCATTAGTTTATTTCTCTTGAAACCCCACTCTAGCACATGAGCTAAAATAGGTACTCCAAGGAGCAAAATGGTAAGGGAAGCTGTATCAATTGTTCCCATGGAAGTGAAATATGATTTTAGTCTATTCTCTAACAGAATTAAGAGATTGTCCAACAGAACAATGAAGAAAGAGGCAGGGTGAGGGAGAAGTACATACAAAATCCCAGATGTATATTTATGCATATGTATAGGAATCATGATGGGATCATTGGTGAGCCTCAATTGCTAAATGAAAGATTGACGGTTCAATTTCACCAGAAGTTCTATGAGAGGAAAGGCCTGGATATCTGTTCCCACAGATAGTACAGCCTAGCAAATCCTACTGGGCAGTTCTACTAGGTCAGTGGACATGAAAATTGTCTCCAAAGTACACAGTAACCACATGGATATTTTATAATGTACAAATAGTTCCAAAATCTTGGACCACATTTTAAGAAGATTTCCAGGACACAGAGCTACATAGCTAAAGTAAGTAGCCATATTATAAAGACTCCTGCACATAAGAATCTGGGACTGCATAGAGCTTTCACTTGGAGCTGTTTAGTTTATTTTGTCTGATTACAAAGGGAACCTACCCTTCAATTAAAACATTCGGTGTGACTTCCTGTTGGTGGATGGTGGTAAATGCATTAATTGGCAAATTAGGGAAGCTTGGCAGACTAAATGGAGAGAAAATAAGCAGATTTCGGTTTTACTTTTAAAATTCTAGGAGAGCTGAAGTGCATCTATTCCTTCTCTCACCATCACTGGGGGCTGCATAAGGAGGGGGGGGGTGTTAATGCCTTGGGAAGTTGCCTGCCAACTTGGCCTCACCCCCACAGTGAGTATTCAGCGATGGAATTGTGCCTCTTATAAAGATAGTCTACTGATGCCATTCCTCTAAAAACTGAGCCAAGTCTGTCTGTTAATTTCCCAGCAAATAAGAGCTAGATTTTTATTGTAGCAACTTTACTGTGGAAGATAAATTTTATTGTCAGGTTACAATGAGATAACATAAGAAAGTTAACTTCATGGACTTAATCAACATACATCCTTAATAGGCTTTCTAAATGAATAGCCCTTATATATCTTTTTATCATGTACCTTTCTTTTTGGCCAGTTGCAATACATTTTTCTCCCCTTTAGACTTTATTTTTTCACTGTAGGCATGAAAATGAAAGAGAATATATGTCGAAGTGTAATTTATTCATTCATCAAGCATCCATGAAAAGCTTATTAAGTTCCAGGTCTTGTGCTTGCTTCCATGGCTTAAAAATGAATGAGACACAGCTGCTGTCTTCAAAAATCTGATCATCCCATCCCACCTACCTTCAGTGTAAATTATGTGATATAACAAATGCAGAAGAAAGATTTTAAGAGGAAATAAATTCTTTTATGATACTGTGTTTAGCAAAGAGAAACAGTAAGTAAAATTGTCAAGTATAGGTTATCATTAGTCATAGATAAAATTATGATGTGGTCAGTCTATCAATTTTCTCCTTGCTTTTCTCCCCTCTTTTTGGTAACCCATCCTATGGTAAGTACCATGTACGGTACTTTCCTTTTATTTTTACTAATGTTTACTATGGCCCTTTCTGGGAGTTATAGTTTTCCATCATGTCTAGGTATGCAAATTGAAGTTCTGATGGGTCGTCCAGGATGATAAAGCTAGTAAAGTGAAAAGTCAAGATTGTAGCTCATATCTATTTGTCATTTCCACTAAAAATGACACTGCTTCACGGCACAGATTTATTCATCTTTATCCTTATATAGGGATGAATATTTTACTCAGCTTTTTTATATTCTAACTTCTCAAATTCTACTATCTTTTCCATCTTATAATTTTGCAATAATGATCATCAGAATAGCTCCTCTTTATTCTTCAATATCCTAAATAATCAATCAGTCATATAATGATTTCAGGTGGTGTAGAAAAAAGATGATATTTTTTCCTTAGGTTCCAAGTAGCTTCCTTCTTTCCTTACTGATTAATTTTTCAATGATAAGAAGAAGCAATATAACAGTTGTCTGGCACAATATTATAGCACATACATCATATTATTACTGTTTCTCTGACTCTGCTTTTATAGAAATTCTATGATGATGTGAATCGGTGGTGTGGGGTACCAGTCAGGTACATTACTTAGAAAGGTATAGGCGCCACCTCTTGTTGTACCTATGCTTGTTTTTTAAAATCAGTGCTGGACCAGCTTTTCCAATACAGAATACACACACCCATATACAAATATTTGATAGTATTTTCTTGCCCAGGGTGTTTGAATTTGTGGAATCTGTAGATAAGCTGGAATAATGCTTATTTGTTTCTGGGACAGCATGATTTGAGGGAGTATGGGTTTGACTGCTAGCCGCGAGTTCAGCAGTTTGAAATCACAAAATATTCTAGAGAAGCAAAACTCTCATAAGGATTTTGTGTCTCAGAACCCAAAAGAGTAATTGTACCCTGTCCTATAGGGTCGCATTAGTTAGAATGGACTCAATGCAAGATGTTTAGCTCTGTGGTTTATAGGGGCTCACATTACAATCTCATTTATCTTTTTTCCATATATAAAACAAATCTCCTTGAAAGAGTGGCCCCAACTCACTGATTCTAATTTCTCTTCTCCTAAATTTTCTTATGCCAAATTCCTTACACTTTCCCTATATTATCATATCTTTATTAATTAAAGACTGATAAACTTTACTTTGCTATATCTGGTGTTCAATTCTCATGCTTCTTGACCCAGCAGTGGCATTAGATACCATAGGACATTTTTCTTCTTTGAAACACTTCCCTCTGAAACCAGGATGTGTCAATTAACTAGCTCTCTGTAACCACTGCCTCAAGTCTCTGTTGATGATTTATTTCTATTTGTTCCACACTTAAATGATGAAGTACATCTAGGATAAATTATTTGATGAGTGATCTTCTGTATCTATATATACTTGTGGCTTTGCCATCTCATCTTTTAAAATTATTTATCTGATACATATATGTCTTTGCACAGCAAGTAACTCCTCTCAAATTCAGGAGCTTCAAATGACAGTCATCATTTATTTTCTCTTAAAATTTCTCAATTAAGTAGTTCTGACCTGGTGTTCCTTATGAAGTTAAGGGTTAAGTGTCATCTAAGACTACAGTTACCTGAAGATTGAACAGGCTCAAGTACATAGCTTGGCACCATTATTGTAGAGAATCCCCAGTGATATTCCATATGAACATCTTGAATGTTCCCATGATAAAACTTCTAGCCCCTCTAACAGCAAGTCTTAGTGCTTACATTGAGAAATTTCATAAGATATGCTAAAATTATTTCTTTTGATGTAAAGTCTGCCTTTGACTATGTTATCCATTTTTGAGACAATACTGGAGTTATTCACTGGTATTGAGTTGATGCTACCTAAGTGATCCAATGTAATACAGTGTAGAACCTTTGCTGAGAGGTGATGTGTTAACCTCTTCTGAGTGCTATCTTACGAATGATAACAGACATGGAGACAGACATACATAGTGTGTGTGTGTGTGTGTGTGTGTGTCTGGGGGAGGGTATCCTGTGAAGATGAATCGAAAATCAGCAAAGGGACGCCAATGATTGCTGAAAGCTTCCAGAAGCTAGAAGAGCAGGATGGCACAGTATTTTCTCAGAAACTTGGAAGGAATTTACAAAACCGAAACTCTGATTTGAAATTCTAATCTCCATAACTGTGAGAAAAACTCAGCTTTAGTGTTTTGTTATGGCAGTCATAGGAAATTAACACAGAAAATATATGTAGAGTTCAAGCAAGAAGTGCCAGTGCTGTTTATAGCCTATGCAACATCATACAAGTTCACTTGCACTACTTTCCATATATGCCAGTCGTAATTCATTGTGGGAAAGATTAAATAAAGCATATGTACCAAGAGGTCACTTGGGTCATGTTTGGACTGGCTATCAGAGACGACTTTTGATCTCTATACTCGTAACTTACTCACATGCAAAGTGTATTTGCCCCTCCTCCAATATGCTCCATTATTGTCAAAACCAAGGATCTCACCAATAACTTAGGTTGAATTGTGACTAAGGCTCCTCACTTAAATTTATAGAGCCTATCTCTTCACTTAACATTCCTAATGATTTTAAGATCTAACATGTTATCATCCCCTTGAACAGCAAGAGGGCTGATGTAGATAAGTGTGGACCTGATGCAGGCAGAGCAGTCCTAGAATAATTGTCGAAGCACTTTTCTTTCAAAAAGAAGAAATAGGAAGAAATAAATAGGTAGAAATAAATTACTACCAAAAATTATCTGAAATTGAGCTGGATACATATTTTTAATTCTCTATGAAAATTTATTCCTACTATTTGGGACTTATATATTTTGAGACTAATTTTTTTTCCTGTTGGGGACCTGGGTTCCGTAATTTAAGTCATCCTTTTCATATGATATGACGCCCGGTTGTATCTATGTAGTGTTTTCAACCTACTCCCAGATCATAATATTTTCAAACCCCGAAGTCCTCCTCTCATTTTATATTATTTATGCCTCCTTTTGTTACAAGCAGGATTATTTTCACAAATCCACCCAAACAGGAGCATTATAGTTCTTCAATAGATGCTATCAGGAATTTACCAAATTTTTAAAAAGCCATATCCAGCAACACATTACAGAGTGATGGATTCATTTTTACTTTGGGTTTTCCAAGAGACTGCTATAAGACAGCACCTTAAAATGATTTTCATTAGACAGCATTAATTATTAAAATTATTGTTATGTAATGGAAATGGTCCATGAAGCACGCTTCTCATCTCTTTTGGTTTTTGTGTTGGTTCGTTTGAGATAGAACTCTAAAGACTTAAATGAAAACTCGAAAGAATGCCTTGAAACTCACATCCTTCTTTTTAAGAATATTTTGGTTTGGATCCTTTGTTTGTTTGTTTGTTTGTTTGTTTTTTGGGGGGGGCATCACTGCTCTCTGCTGGTGGGAGTAGGAGGCCCAGCCTTGCTGCTGGAATTGAACCTCCATCCCAGTGGGCCGCAGTCCCGCGCACAAGCGCTACGCCACCGGGGCTGAGGCCTTGAATTCTTGTTTTCAGCACTGGTTTAGCGGAGAAGTCATGGTTGGTTGTTGGATGCCATCCAGTCAGTTCAGATAGTGACCCCAGACACAACAGAACGGAACTCTGCCCGGGGCTGGGCCTTCCTTGCAATTGTCCTCATGTTTGGGCCCATGAGTGCAGCCCCTGCGTCAGTCCATCTCATCAAGGCACTTCCTCTCTTTCTTTGCCGTTGCTCTTTCCCAGGAGAGGCTTCTCTTGACTGCTGAGACAAAGGCCCACCATCCTTGCTCCCAAGTGCGTTCTGGCTGTCCCTCTTCCAAGACAGATGTGTTCACTCTTTTCTCAGTCGAGGGTGCTATTCACTAGAACCATGATTCAAAGGCATCAATTCTTCATCAGACTTCCTTGTTCCATGTTCAACTTTCACGTGAATACGCATCTTTCACATGCACATGAGGTCCAGGCCCAGTTAGTCTTCAAAGTAATATTCTTGTTTTTAAACACTGTAAATAGGTCTTGTGAAGCAGATTTACCCCGTATAATGTGCCATTTCATCTTTCTCCTGTCCCTTTCATGAGCATTTGTTGTGGATCCAACCAAGATGAATCAGGGACCACTTCAATCTTGTCTCCATTTATCATTGTCACCCCTTGGTTCATTTGTGAAAATTTTGGTTTTATTTTTATTGAATTGTAATCCATACTAAAGTTTGTAGTCATTGATCTCAGTGAGCACATGCTTCAATTCCTCCTCACTTTCAGCAAGCAAGGTTGTATATCTGTATATCCCAGGTTGTTAATAAGCCATTCTGAAATCCTGAGACTTTATTCTTCTTCATAGAATCTAGATTATTTTATTTTCTGTGCACACAGATTGCATATGTGTGGAGGAAGGATACAACCCCAATGCACATCTAGGTTTTAAATGAAGCAATATTCCCTTCTTCTGTACACACAATTACCACTTTATCCATATACTAGTTCTGAATGAACAAAATGAGATGTTCTGGAATACCCAGCTTTTCAAGGCTCCCCACCCATAGAGTCAAAGGAGTATGATACTTTGCATACTTAATATAGCTCTAATAAACACCTTTCTGGTATTCTCTCAGCTAAGATCCATGTGACCACAGCAATAATATCCCTTGATCTACACTCTTATTTGATTTTTTCCTGAATCTCTGGCAATACATTGTCAATATATTTGCACAATTATTGTTAGATGACTTTCAACCAAGTTTTACTTGTGTGCTACTTCAATAATATTGTTCTATAATTTATTAATTCTAGTGAGTTTCCTTTCTTTGAAATGTCTACAAATATGGATCTCCTCCAGTCAGTTGGTATTTTTTGGCACCGATGGTGAGTGCTGTCAGTGGTTCACCAGCATATTGAAACATTTATTTGGCAAAATATCAATTCAGGAGTAATAGGAGTTGAATAGATGTTTGGACCAGACTAATAGTAAACTTACTGCCACTCCATAATACCAATACCTTTTTTGACGGGGACATCACTGCCCTCTGGTGGTGGGAGAAGGAGGCCCAGTCTTTGCTCCTGTGGACCTGCTACTGGAATTGAACCTGCATTCCAGTGGGCCGCAGACCTGCACACAACCACGACGCCACTGGGGATCAGCCCAATACCAATTACCTTTTCTGTAGCTTCCCCAAATTTTCTCCTAACTTTTCTTTTAGTCAATTTTACAGTTCTGAAGACTTTGGGCTTTCAATAACCTTTCTTATGCCCCCTGTGATTACACTAATAGTCTTCTTCTGATCCTTATATCTTCTGTCTATAACTTCACCCCAATTTTACATATGTATTTTACTATAACACCTATGTCTGCTACCAAAATTTGTAATAGTATATGTATTTACACTTTATTTCTTCCAGACAAATTAACTCAAACTTAATGGCTTAAAACAATTTGTCTTGCTGTTGTTATGTGGCATTGAGTTGGTTCTGATGCATACTGGCACTGAGTACAGCACAACGATATATGATGTGATCCTACAATATCTTCTTATGGTTTTAGCCAAATGCTATAGATACTGTGTCAATACATCTCCTTGAGGATCTTATTCTTTTTCTCTGCCCTTACAATGTATCCAGAATGATATCCTTTTCCAAGGACTGCTTTCACCCAGTAATATGTTCAAAGTATATTATAAAATATAAAGAATACTGTATTACTATTCATGCATTTGAAGGCCATTATTTTGAAACTGAAATTATGGCCCAAAGTGTTTTCTCAGGATATTATCAGCTGTAGGAGAAGATTTAGTACAAAGGATGTTCATAAGAATGGCTATCAGAATGCTGTTGGCTTGCGGTTCTTTATTGGGCTCATTGAATCAACTCATGGCAATGAGTCTGGCTTTTCCAGTGAAATCAATTGTAAGTACAAAGATACATATTGTTAGTCTATTTATGATCTAGCCATAGAAGTTATATCCTTTTACTTATGCCAAATTTTGTTGGCAATATGAGTTTGCATTGATTCACTGTTGGAGTGGGAATACTCAAGAAAATGTACACCCAGAAGATTGAATCATTGCATTCTTGGAGGCTGTGTACAATGTCATCACAACATGTGTATATCCAATATGGACCTAGCAGCTGAAGTCTCTTCAAGTGTACCCAACAATTTAATCAACATCTCCACTTGAACATTTAACAGACATCTCAATATATCATGTAGAACTTTCAAAGTATCTTTCATTCTGTTCATCAAATCTGCATTTCTCACTGTCACCCCTCTTCAGTAAATGCCATTCTATTCTAGTAACTCAGACTATAATCTATAAATATATAAATTCATCCTGATTTTATGATACCACATAATCCAATTTCTCCAATTTCTGAACTTTCAATGTTTACTAAAGATCTACTGTATAACTGCCTGCTTCTTCTAACTCCTTAGTCCAAGTTATAATCATTATTTAATGACATTGCTATGAGTTCGATAATTTGTTTTATTTCTAATATCAGAATATACAAGGGAGCTCCAAAATGTTTACAGGAAAATGGAATTAAAAACTTATAGACTTAAAAAAACACTCTTCTATGCTATAGCCAGAAACAGGAACAGCAATATTGGCATTTAAGTCTATTACCACTGCCCAAAACCTTGAAATGAATTTTTCTACCATTATGAGTAAAACCAAGGTCTTTTATGACTGGCATGCTTTACATGATTTGACACTCTGTAGACTTTCTCTAACTCATAAACCTTAATACCATTACTTGAACAGAGCAGTGAATAAAAATATTGTCATCTACTGACTTGTGTATATACTTTACTTGAAAAGGTCCTTTGTTAGGCAGGGTTCTCTAGATGAACAATACCAGAACAGATTTTATATAGAAGACAATTTCTTACAGTGAGAAGAAACATAACAGGTATTAGTTCATAAAGCAGTACAAAGGACTCAGTTTAACTCACTTTAGTGGAACATTTAATACACTGGAAATTCTTCAGCTCAGGTGGGCTGTCTGGTCCTAGTCAAGAATTGAGACAGCTGTGTCTTCCTTCAGGTAAGTTAGGCAGACTCTGCCAAACAGGCAGCAGATAGCCAGGTGGGTCAACAATAGTCAGTAGGTCAGGAGTTTAGCAATGCAGGTTTGATGCTACCTCAAAATCAAGAAGTTCAGGATAACAGAATTCACCAGTCAGAAGCTCATGAAATGTATGTATCAGCAGCAGGTGAAGCAGGTTTTGAAGGAGTCTGAACCTCTAGTGACATGGTCCATGGGTTGGCTTGGCCCACAGGTATTGTAGCAAACAGGTTGAGGAAGAGAACTACCTAAAACAGGCAGTATGCTGGTCCAATCAACAGGGTCCAGAGAGAGATGGGATGCTAGCCATCTTCATTTATTTATTTTTGTCCTCCAATCAAGCTGTGGCCTTATCAAACTCCACCCACATGATCCAATTGGCCTAGTTGGAACAATATACCTAACTATAACAATTCCCTTTTAATTACCTGTTTATTTACTCTCTTATTTCTTCAGATGCTAACTCAGATAACATTTCATTATGCATCTTTTCTGAAACTCCATCAAAATACACCTCTTTCTCACTCACAGTCTATATTATTTTCCCCATAACACACATTAATAACTAACAAAGTATGTATTATAATTTATATACATACATATATTTGTTTGTATCCTTGACTAAAATGCAAATTCTAAAGGCAAGTATTTATTTATTTCATATAAGTAGGACCTTGTAGGGAGAAAGACTGCCAAATGCTCTTTGTCAATCCACAATAAAGTGAGAGAGTTTATTTCCTCCCTTCTGAGTCTGCACAGGCTTTTTGCCTGCTTTAACTAATAGAAGATGGCGAAAGTTACACAGTTCAAGTCTAGGCATAGACTTCCATACTACTGGCAGCTTAACTTCTTCACAATTGAAAACATCAGTTTGGAACATTCCTTTACGACATAGCTACTAATTTTGAAAGATCCAAGCTACAGAAGACATCATATTTAGACACGTCTGTAGGTTACCAGCTAAACTACCATCTAATATCCAGCCCCGACTACCAGCTAGCTATCTTTGATATTCTAAACCAATCAAGTATCCGGGTGATCAGTCTCAGCTTAAATCAATGGAACAGAATTTTCTAAGTGAGCCAAGTTAATCCACAGAACACAGAAATGATAAAATATTTTTATTTTCAATAACTCAGTGTGGGTTGTACTTTCATCTTTAAATATATCTATTTATTTATGCAGCAGCAGCTAAGAGGAACACGAATATTTACCATAAGTAGCATAACATTTAAGGAAAATAAAAAAGTATGGTGTTACTCTGCATCTGATGAAGTTGCATATGGAGTCCCCTCAAGAAGATTGCTAGTGAAAACGGAAAAGATAGGAAAAAATTGCTATTGGTTACTGGAGTAAGTGAACTATGTCATATAGTACAATTTTGTAATACATTTCACCTTTGTTAATGTTGTAAATCAAAATATACCTGTGGATTTTGTGAGATACATTTTGAAACAGAATGATAAAAGTGTTAACTTATTTATTTAAAATTATGAATATATATAGATGATAGAAATTTGAAAAAAATTCTAAGCCAAGTTATAATGTTTTCAATAGAGAAAATTTCTGACCTTCTCTTTCTCCAATTAAAATATTTTGAAAGAAAGAAATTAACTTAGGGCAAAGATCACTCTTCTGATTCTGCCAGTAAAACATGATTTTAGGGCCCAGATTTAGGTGTGCTGCTAAAAGATCCTTTGTTCAAACTTTCCTTAGGTAAAAAGCAAAACAAAACAAAAACCTTCTGAGAACCTGTGCATCATTTTTATCAGCATGAGAAGACTGCACTATTTTACATTTTGAGTCCAGGAATGGAATATACCTTTAGGTCATACCAGGAAAAATAGAAGCAAGATCTAATTACTTTCTTGGTAAAATAAAACCAAACCAAAGCTGAGTCTATATACTTAGCTATAACTTCTTGTCCTTCTTCCAATTTCTTTTTGCCTCATCTATCAATAATATTCCTCATGGTTGTCCACAAGAGATATTCAACTAAGCATTCTTTAAATCTTAGACAATATTTAAATGTGTAAAACTGAAGCTAATGGTAATTATTATATTCAGTTATATATCCAAGAGCATTCTGACAAATAATGTTTTATTGAAACATATTCATACCCACTAATTTGCATACTATACACGGCTACTTTTCTAGCAAAATGGTGGAAGATGATACTTTGTCAAAAATAACTATGTAGTCCAGAGTCTAAGATATTTACTACTTAGCCTTTTCATATCGTTTGATTCATTCTATGCTGTAGTATAAATTTCACTATGTAAGAATATATGTATTCCATTTTTAATCTTCCACAATATCTCTGTAGACCATGCTTATAGTTCACTTTCTAGTAATTTTGTGAGTGCATAGATGAATTAACTCTAATGGCAAGAAAGTGTACTCATTTTCTTATGTTATACTCAAAATATATTGTGTAGCTAGATGCAAATACTCTACATAAAAAAACATATGATTAATGAATCTTAAGAGTCTACTTTTAAGACACTATTAGAGAAGAGGACTTCTTAGAAAACTCACTCAGATTATCCCCACAAACGTTCAGTCCCAAATAGAGAGGGAATAGCCTAAAGGAATTTTCAAGATAAATTCATATAGTAATCATCAAATGGAGTAATGTTTTGTTAGAAAGGAGACTCACAATTCTATGTCATGGAATGAATGAAAAGGGCAGCTTGAATGAAAGGGATGGAAATAAAAGAAGAAGAGGTACAACGGTGGCAACAAAATGAGTGAATATTGATTAGCTACTTACTTTTTGCTGGTAAGCATACAAAGACTATTTCACAGGGTCTCCAACCATGTGAAAAAGATACCATTACTTTCTTTTAGCAATTAGGAAAAAGAACCTTAGATAAATTGAATAATTAGCAAAATAGTTATCATTAGAGCAAGTGAAGACTGGATTGTAAAACCCAGGTATTGTGACCTCTAGCAACATTGGATCATGATCTAGCAGCTATTTCATCCTGTTCAGACTCACAAAAGGAAATAAACACAGTTTTATTCCATTGAAACATTTGATGAGTCATAAATACTGAAAGCACATCCTTAATTCATAGACAATGGATGACAGATTCCATAAAGAGAATGGAAAGAAGAATTGTGATGTACAAGTGTGAGAGGGCTAATATGGAACCAATAGAAAAGTAATTATTTCCTAGAATTAGGGGACAACTGGTCGATTGCAGAAGTCAAGTGATGACAGTGCTTTAGAACTCCCTTTTCTGCTTTTTGGGTTCAGGCAATCATTCTCTCAGGGTCAAGGGAAAGCTGAAGAAGGTTTATCTATGAGAACAGTCAATGACATATTATTCTTTGACATTTGGTAAATTTGGTTAGATTTTTAGCATTTCTTAAAAAAAAAATTCTGTGAAGAGTGTGAAATGCAATGAAGGCCACTTTTCTACCTGTCATCTTGAATAGACAACCCACTTGTCCATTTTAGAAAGAATAAAAAGGAAGTGCAAAAGATGGAGAGGAATGAGCTCTTTGTACAGGAAGTCCGTTGCTGCCAATGTAGTGGTTAGCTCGAGTGAGTGCTCCTCAGAATCCCTTCCAACAAGTCAATCAAGCAAAAAGGAGTGCATGTCAGCAACGGCATTAAGAAAAGCTCATATCCTTTTTATACAATTATCTAATACGAACAAGTGAAAAAAGATAACATCAAGCAGTTGAGGAGCCAAGCGTAGTTAACTACAGATACTTTCTTACTCTAAAAAGCTAAGTACGATGTGCAAGAAGGAAAGTTTCCTTGGGGAGCCTGGGAATTGGCACTGAGTGCTGGTACATTAATCCTACTTCGAAACACTTCTCACTATAAATAATTAAAAACACTGATTTGGGGAGACAGTGTCTGCTAACAGAAGTTCCAAGAAGAAAAAGAAAATAAAATTATGATCTCTGTGGAATCATCTGAAGATGGAGAAGCAGAAGAATTATCCTGATATTACTGCTGTCTCATAAAAAATGTCCCCATGTCTCTAACATAGATCCTCAGAAAAATGGGTGAGGACAACTTTTTCATGAAATAGCTCTTGAGTTAAACAAAGCGGGATTTAAGTGAGTCTTGAATTATAATAGGGAGTTTATGGAGAACAAGAAGAGTTTAAGCTAAGAGTCAGGTATAAGTGATATTCTATAAAAGCATAATGAATATGATATAAGATAAAGGAGCAAAAGCTACAAAGGAACAAACCTAGCCATTGAGTTGATTCACATTCAGGACAGCCCATGTTGTGCAGAACCGGTCCCTAAGGCGTCCTTCGCTGTTATCTTCATGGGAGCAGATCATCAGATCTTTCCTCAGTGGCATCACTCATGAGCTCTACCTGCGAACTTCCAGAGTAGCCGTCTGTGCAGACTGTCCCTTCCATCCAGGGAAATCCATTGAATAAGACATTAAGATTTCTGTAATGGTTCAAATCCTGTACAACTTTTTACCATAAATCCTTCATGTATTAAATACTTTCTATAATTAGATGTTAATATGTCCCTGACTTCAATATAAAAGTAAACACAGCAGTGATGCCCCCAAAAAAGTGAACACAAATTAATGTTCACAAATGATCTGTGTATTGTGGAGAGGATGGTGACCCATACCCCTTTCTATGCTTTAAATATGGTTTTATTATTCTGTGAGACAGAAAAATTACTATTGAGACAGATTTATACACTATTTGACCCACTAGATGAAATTGGTAATTGGGTTGTAATAATAAAATAATATATGAGAAGAAGAAACTGCTATGATCTATTTAGTTTGGATAGCACATACTGTAATTCCTTTAATGCAAAAAAAGCTTTAAAGGCCTATAAGAAATGACTTTCTTTAATTTGACTACTTTGCAAAATGGCCTGCTACTGGTAAGAATATTAACACATGGGAAAACGGTGTAGAAGTTAACAGAGTCTATGTCCCTTTGTGCCACTTACACATGGAGACAATCTGAAAGAGTCTCTGGACGAAACCATTTAAAGAGAATAAAAGTAAAGGTAGTCTGTTTTATTGTTCATAGGATGCTCTTCACTGATTTAGAAAAGCCCCGTTGACAATGGAATGTTAAGTTTCTTTTTTGACCTTTATGTGAAATTTTGTAAAGTTTGACCTTTCTATGAATAATTGTTCATAAATCTCTAGGTCATCTTAGTGTAATGGCAGTTTAAAATCTGAGTTTAATATTTTTTAAACAATGTTTTCTTGGGCTGAGCCCCGGTGGCGTAGTGGTTGTGCACGGGACTGCGGCCCACTGGGACGGAGGTTCAATTCCAGCAGTGGGGCTGGGCCTCCTACTCCCACCACCGGAGAGCAGTGATGCCAAAAAAAACAACAAAACAAACAAACAAAAAAATGTTTTCTTATGGAAGGAATTGTTGCTACTTGTTCATAATGCCAAGAGTTGTATTTAGGACTTGTAGGGATAATGAAATTATTTGCAAGACATTCTTTTGTTTAGTTGCACCTTTAAATCTTAAAAAAATGATTATAGGCCATCCTAGATGAGATCATGTTTTAGCTTTTGTTTAGAATCTTGAGCACTTACTATTGTAATGTAAACACACAGCTAAAGGAACTGAAATCAAAAGCAATGGAAATTTGGGTAATTTCCTTAAGCTAGGAGTTTCAGACCACAAACAGAAAGAGGGTTTCAAACAGAAACTCCCAGAATTCAGAGGAAAGGCTCCCAATTTGAGGACAGGAACAGTCATACACAGCACCAGCAAGTAAGAAGATTTCCCACCTCCAATCAGAGCTCCTGCAGGACTTGGTGTCATGGATCTCCCATTCCATGAGAATGCGAGAGTTAGGAGAGGTGCAAACCTGATCTCCGGACTCATGGAGTCCTTTCTGACTCATGGTGACCCTATAGGACAGATAGGACTATTGTCGTACATTTCTGAAGAAAGACTGTGATGCTTTCTAAGAATAGAAAGCCTAGTCTTTCCCTGGAGAAGCAGCTGGCGGTTGTAAACTGCTGAACTAGTATGCCACTGGGCTGGAGCTTTTATTCTGCCTAATTACTTTGTCTATAACACTCAAAGTTAAGACACTAGTCAAGGGAGAGGGAGCCTTCTCATCCATTTGGGGGTTTATGAGGGCTTTATGTTAAGATGCTAGTTTTTGGTTTCCATCTCCTGAACCTGGCCTAGGTTGTAGTAACAATCACAGCTTTAATGGAGTGAATGATGACACATCAAGCTTTGATAATGTCACTACTGTTGAGCTTTAGATATTAATTTTCTACACTCCCCATTTGCCATTAGGAACTTCTCTCACTCTATCCATGCAGGAAACATTATTCTGCTTCATCTATATTTCATATTTTAAGTATACTTTAGTTTTCTGAACTGTTATTCAATAGACTGCAATCTATCTCCCGGAGATGATATTCTGCTTCATGTCTGGTGAAGCTATCACATTTCCATGATCTATTTGAAATACACCTTTATTTGGTGACCCCCATGATATTTTTTTGGCATCACTGCCCTCTGGTGGTGGGAGTAGGAGGCCCAGCTTTTGCTCCTGTGGAGCCACTGCTGGAATTGAACCTCCTTCCCAGTGGGCCACAGTCCCACGCACAACCACTACGCCACCGGTGTTCAGCCCCCATGATAATTTATAATAAAAATTTAAGGCTCCAATAAAAAGTTCATGTACCATAAAATTACTTTTCTATTAATAATAGGATGTTTCTCAAAGAATTTCAAACATGTACCATAGAAACAAGGAAAAGAGGAATAAATAAAATAATCCCCTAATTCAATGAAATTTCAGATTTAAAACTTAGCTGCATTTGTGGAAAATAAAGACGACACCTCTAAACTACATTGTGAAGCTTAAGGATGAGAAAACATGTTTTGAAAACTAAGAGAGAAAAATAATTTTCATAGAGATGGTTATATTCATTAAATAGTTTATTATGTATTTTGTAAAACCAATAATAAGCATCCTAATATAAATTGTGCAAGCAGTACAGGAATAAAGTATAACTTTACTTAATTATTATAGGAGTTAATTTCGAAAATACCCTATAGACATTGGATGACTTGTCTTGAATGAGTGGTACTGATATGGAGAATGACAGGCCTTACCCCAGCTGTAATTTCTTAATGAATTTAAAACCTAGACTCTAGTCCATTGGAGATAATATTAGGTATTGAATAAATCAAATCATAAAAAAGTGATATCTCCAGAGGATATGAAGGAGAATATCATTATCTGGAGATTTATATCAGAGCCCATTGAACAGCAATTGAGAAAACTAAAGAATATTTAAGATATGAAATATAGATGAGGCAGACAAAGATTGCCTGGATAGACAGAGTGAGAGAAATATCTATAGGAACAAATGGGACCAAAAACGTTTGGAAATTCTTCCTGTTGTATATTTTCTAGATCTCTTATGATAAGGAAGCAAACTAAATGAGACAGGTAAGTTTTTGCTTCACAAGGAACACATAAAGAGAAATCATGATGAAGTCTTGTAGCCCTGTAAGGTACTGTTTTGAACACCAGACTAGACATTCTGCTGTCAGAATGCCAATGTGTACACGAACACTAATTTATTTTCATTTTCATCTTCTCTTTTAAAAAATCATAGCTTCTCAATTTGCGATAGTTTTGTTTTCTTTAAGAAATGATGTTTTAAGTTGAAAAATAAAAGAGTCAAAATCTCTATTTGGAATAGATCACTATGAAGAATTTTATTTAGTTTCTAATTTAATTCATCAGGCTGTTAGCTACATGGTCAATAGTTTGAATCCACCAGGCATTCTGTGAGAGAAGGCATGAGTCTTCTACTCCTGTGAAGAGTTAGCCCTGGAAATTCAAAGAGGCAGTCCTTCCTGTTTCATGGAGTGTTCATGGTCTAGAACCAATGTGATGACACTGAGTTAGTGAAGACTCTGAATTTTTGAGGAAAGGATGATGTCAAGGAACTGAACAGGAAATTTCAAAGGGCTGCTTGAGAAGACAGAACAAAACATCATAATGAAATGAGAGAAGACCTAGAGTTAGAAAACAACAACAAAAATCATAATTAATGCATCTTAAACTGAAAGATCTGAAGAAATATTCAAGCCTCGATTTTCAATATTGAAAGTTTCTAAGGGCATAATATTGAATGATGTAGGAAGTTTCAAAAGAATATGGAAAAAATCACAGTCACTATACACAAAATAACTAATTGGCATTCTACCATTTTAAGAGGTACAACATGAGCAAAAACTCAAGAGTACTGAAGGAAAAATTCCAAGTATAATTCTCAGACAAGTCTTCATGAATTAATGACATTCAATTGAAATGTTTCAAGAAGTTTATGAGGCATACGGTTTACTTGTCTTGGCAAGGATATTTGGAAGATAGGCACTTGGCCAATTGACTGGCAGAGGTTTATATTTGCACCAATTTTCAGAAAGATGATCCCAACAGAATGCTCAAATTATAGAATAATGTCATTGTGTTAGCCTGGGTAGACTAGAGGAACAAATTTCATAGACTCGCATGTGGATATAAGGAAAGGGTTTTTACACAAAAGGATTGGAACACTGAGAAAGCATCCCAAACCAGTCCAGTTCAAAGTCATAAGTCCGATATAAGCCCATATGCCTGATTCCAGTTTATAAAGTCTCCTTCTGATTCACAAAGTCACACGTCAGTGGGTGCAGAATCTCGATGCTCACAGGGATCTCTCCATGGATCCTCACTTCCAGGGCTGAGGGTTCATTAACAGCATCCACTAATGGCAAAAGCAACTAATCACTGGCAGGGGGCCCCATGGGGCCTCTTCAGCTTCAGAGGTCTGGCTCCATCAGGGCAAAGCCATGTGGCTTCTTCTCTGGCTCCTCAGACACTGCGATCTTGTCTTCTCCATGTTTCATCGTCTCTGAGACTAGCTCCCAACAACTGGGGAAGATAGCTGCTCATCTTCACAGGGGAAATATCACAAGATTTCCCAGAGGTCTCAGGAGAAAGCCATGCCCACATAGAGGCCTCATTGGCTAATCAATGGCTATCTCCAGATTAACAGGCTAGACTCCACCCCTACATTTCAATCATAAAATTAACGTAAGCACATGACTGCCACAGAGCACCCCTTGTTAATTTTTTTCCCTTGTTAATTTTATACTTTCACATAACTCTGTAACCATATGCAATATTCAAATAAACAATAAAATCATACCTATACCTAACAGGATAAAACTAAAATGCATACAATTCAACATGTGTCACCATCATTTAAAAATAATATTCTATAAGTGAACAAAACATATCCTGTTCCTTACAATTGTAGTTACAAAATGTCCTGTTCCTCTTGTATATCCTTATCCTATAATCCTATGAATATATATTCCACCACCTACAAGAGTTTGCAAGCTAACCACCTCATGCCTTCATTCCCCCATTTTGGGTATCTAATTTCTATATTGCCCACGTCCACCAACCCAGTGCTCTAAGAACACAACCATATCTTTCAATGTGAAGAATCTTCATTCCAGTTGGAAATTCGTGAAGTGTGCGACCATTAGCAAAGTCAAATCAGGACAGGCCATCCATAAAGTCAGCAACGATATGCACCAGTTCACAGACTTAAATTGCTTCTCTTCCTCTGGTCGGGTTCTGGTCAACTCAATGTGGGCTTTTCCACTTAGCCCCACCAGTGTAGCCATTGGCCGCCTTCCTTTTAGACCAAGGTCCCATGAAAAATTCTCAACATGCCTAGCTCTCTCATGCTAGGTCATGAACTTCAGACCAGTCAACCCACTTTCATCTCCTCTATTTCCTATGAATCAAGTCCCATGGGTGTCAGTGGCCAAATTCAACCCACCTATTTATTGCTGCAGTTCTCCTACTTCTATTCAAAGAGTAGATCCAGGTGGAAATCTAGCAAGCATTTCAGCTTGCCACAGGTTTCCTTTAACATTGAGTCCCAGAGAGGAGTTATCTTAATGGTTCCAGATTCCTTGGCTTATGAAAGTAATAATTAGTCAGGATTTTCCAAGGAAACAGACTTTATCCTTCTTTATCAGTCAGTTTGATCTTCTCTTGGAATAAAAGAATTCTGAGTACTCCAAAAGACTGGGTGGGGCTAATTTCTTCAGAGAAGTCTTTCCAGGTGTGGCCCCATGGGGTCTCCCCATGGCTCCTCACTTCCAGGGCTGAGGGTTCATCAACAGCATCCACTGATGGCAGAAGCAACTCATCACTGGCAGGGGGCCCCATGGGGCCTCTCCAGCTTCAGAGGTCTGGCTCCATCAGGGCAAAGCCATGTGGCTTCTTCTCTGGCTCCTCAGACACTGTGATCTTATTTTCTCCGTGTTTCATCGTCTCTGAAACTAACTCCCAACTGGGGAAGATAGCTTTTCATCTTCACAAGGGAAATATGATGAGATTTCCCAGAGGTATTAGGAGAAAGACATGCCCACATAAAGGCCTGATTGGCTACTCAATGACTATCTCCAGATTAACAGGCTAGACTTCACTCCTACATTTCAATCATAAAATTAACATAAGCACATGACTGCCACAATCATTGATATCATATGCCAGTAAAGTTTTTCTGAAGATTATCCAACAAAAACTAAAGTATCATATTGACAGAGAGCTGCAAGAGTTGCATGAGGATTGGAACAAAATATACCATTGATGGCATGAGATAGATCTTGACTGAAAATAGACAATTCCAGAAAAATGGTTACTTACAATATCTTTTTTTGATGATATTAATGCCTTTATTTGACTGTATGGACAAAACTGTAGATAACCTTGAGAAGAATAGGAATCCCAGTATACTCTGTTGTGTTCATATGGAATTTGTACGTGCATTAAGAGACAGTTATGTCAAAAGAATAAGGGTGTACTGCATAGATTAAGAAAGGTGTAAATTAAGAAAGGTGTAAATCAGGCTTGAAACTTCTCATCATAGTAATTTAATGTGTATGCTGAGGAAATAATCAGAGAAACTGATCTATATGAAGAAGTTGGTTTAGAAACCAAGAAAATTGAAACTCTCAAGAATTTCATCTTGCTTGATTCCACAGTCAGTGCTCATTTAATTAGAAGTCAATAGAGCAAATGATGCACCGGAATGGATATATCTGCTACACAACACTTTAAAAATTTGAAAATAGAGAAGTTTCTTTGAGGATTAAGGTATGCCTGACTCAAGTCAGGATATTTTCAATCATGTCATATGCATGTGAAACTTGGACAATGAATTAAGAAGACCCAAGAATCGATACATTTGAATATGACAGTCGGGGAGAATATTGATAGTATAATGAAATGTCAAAAAAAGCCAATAAACCTAAAGGCATATTTTTTCTTGGAAAGAGTACAGCTACCAGAAAGTTCCCTAAAATCTAGATTCATGGGAGTTCGTCCCATGAACTTTGGACATTTGCAGGAGAGACTGGTCCCTGGAGAAGGACATCATGTTTGGTGAACCAGAATGGGAGCCAAAAAGAGAACGACTTTTGACAAGAGAGAATGACACAGTGGCTGCATTAATGGGCTCAAACATGAAGAACAATTGTGAGAGTTGGTGTAGTGTTCTTGTACATATGGTTGCTATGAGTTGAAACTTACCTGATGACCTAAACACAACATTGAAAATTAATTAAAAACTGAGTTACAGTTATGTATTTCCTCTTTTATAATTGTGTTAAACTATGAAAGTAACAGCCTTCTTGCTAAATCAAAATTTGTTTCACTAACTAGATGATCCAGGAAATGTCTTGGGGAAAAAACCAACAACATATAATTTGAAACCTAAAGTGTGAATTTAAAAATAATTGAACTGAGATAATGTCTCTTTATTATCAAAGAATAAATCCTCTTTATTTCATTGTTTGTGGGGTTTAATACCCAAATTTATAGGCTGTCATTGGCTCAAAGTCAGTAGCTTTTGTTAATCAAGGATTATGAAGAAAAGAGAAAAAGCTACTAACTTACTATAATATGTATATTGTGTGTTTGTGTGGGTTTTGTATTAGGGAAATGTGGGAGATGTGTTAGGGAGAGATCTATTTGCCTTGGTTTATTTGGGGGTTGTTGGTTTGTTTGGTGTTCTTTTTTTGCCATTAACACTAACACTTTACTCTTTAAGCTGTGTGTTGTAATGTGAAGATGCAAAACTTGTCAGTCAGTAGAAGATTTGGGTTTTTGACAGACCTTATCACTGTGCTGATCAGCTGGTCACAGAACAGAAACATGACTTAAATACTACAATGTTTCTTGTAAGGACATTAGTTAGCTCTCCAAAATGAACACACTTCAACCAACCAGGTACAGACATGTAGTCATAAAAGATGACTCTTCTAGGCATCCAACAGGGCCTCAAGGGGAGCTAGGCATTGAAGTACTCCAGGAATACCAAAAACGGACTTTGCTGTCAGGGCATGATGCCACATCAGCCTCGACCACTAAACACTCTGAAAGGTCAACAGACATGGAATTATTTAAAGAGAAGCAAGAACATCCACCTGGAAGAGGCACACCTGTCTATGTGATCATGGGATGTTCATGGGTTTAGGTATCAGTTATCAAAGATTCAGAACAAAAAGTGTTATCAATATGAATCAGGGGGAGTGAGGAGTGGAGATCAAAAGCCCATCTGTAGGCAGTTGGACATTCCCTTACAGAAGGGTCACAAGGAATAGACCAATCAGGATGCAATATAGCACCGATTATACATACAACTTTTCTTTAGTTTTTTAAAGTTCCCCACCCCACCCCCACACTATTGTAACTACAATTCTATCTTACACATTTGACTAGACAAAGAGCGTATGTATGGGTACAAATAAGAGCTGGAAACACAGGGGATCTGGGAGCGATAACCCCCCAGGACCAACAATGAGAGTAGTGATGCCAGTAGGGGAAGGGGAAAGTGAGGAGAGTAAGGGGGAACTGATCACAATGCTCTACCTATAACCCTCTCGGGGATGGACAACAAAAAAGTGGGTGAAAGGAGAGAGTGGCAATGGAATATGTGAAAATATAATAATAATTTATAAGTTATCAAGTATACATGAGAGAGGGAGGGGAAAAATGAGGAGCTGATAGCAAGGACTCAATTAGAAAGAAATGTTTTGAAAATGATGATGGCAACTATTGTACAAGTGTGCTTGGTACAATGGTTGTATGTATGGATTATGATAAAGCTGTATGATTCCTCAATAAAATTACTAAAAAAAATTACAGCCTCAGAAACACACAGGGTCAGTTCTACCCTGCCCTTTAAGGTGGCTAAGAATCGGGATTTACTTGATTATGTGAGTTTTGCATTTTGACACACTGTGTTCTTGTCACCCTGGGACTTCCTTGCCATGGAGGTCTTTTGGTTTTGGAATTTATTGCCATTTCTGTCTCTGAATTCAAGTCTTCAGTGCCTTGGTCAAAGGGATCATGTGGACTGGTGGTAAGATTGTGGGGGCTACTTAGGGACATTAGTTGGTGTCACATTAGTTAATGCTATTCAGCTAAGAAAGCCTTTGACCCATTTGGAGGATATCATACCCTGCAGATAACCGGGACAGAGTACATTCAGACATACTGAGAATACTTCCTCTTTCCCAATTATCTCAAAGATAACTTAGCAGAAGTTCCAATGGCTCATCTCATTCACAGTTGCTTGACATGTATTAAAAAGAACTCTCCATTTTGGGCTAAAAGCCAAGTTACTTTTTTATAGTTATTACAGCAAAATAAAATATATATTCTTTTTATTTGTACTCACATATCATATGCATAGAAATATAAAATAAAAATCAATATCATTTAAAGTAAAAATAAAAGTTCATGCCATTTAAAGTAAAAAGAATGCAGACTATTTAAAGTAAAAATAAAAAATAAAAGTTCCAGAATACTTCCTTAGCTGATGTCAATTTCAGTTAGATAGTGCTCAGGAAGGATGGTTCTTACTTTATTCTTGGTTTCAAAATGCAAAATTGACTACTTAAATGACTTTAAGAAGCCAAGTAAGGAAAACATTTACTCTAATATTTCTATTTAATTGGTAAATCTCAGTGATATCGATTTTGGTGTTAACTGACCAAAAAAGATTGAGTCATTTTGCTATTTCACTAGCCCTGTTCCTCTAAGCAGTCCTATGCCTGGGGGGCATGTTGAATTTCATCAGTAATTTATGATGTATGCAATTCAGTCATTCAGGGCATTAACAGAGGTCTGAACTTTCACTTGCTCTATTAATTTCTGGGTAGATTGCGAATCTCTCTCTGGAAAACACCGAAGCTTCCAAAAGTAACTTTAAGTATGAAGTAAATAGAAAGCTAGCATGTTTTAAGTAAAAATGATTTGCCTCTTTGATTTTGATTTAAATTTACCATTTTGATTTGCATTTGGGATTTTAAAACATTTAATGATTTAAGTTAACATCAGCTGTTAACAGACTATTAACAGCACAAGTGTCTGGGAAGCAGGAGTTATTCTTGGTTAGATTTTTCTAAGTTTCTATATTTAATGATTCAAATTTATGAAAATTTAGAGTAATCTTTTCAAGAATAGCTCATGTTCTCCAGACTCTGTGCTGTCAATAACTTACTCAATTTCACATATTGATGTTGACTCAAACTACAGAATATCTGAAAGATGTTTACTTGTATTTCACTGAGTATGCCAAGGCATTTGACTATGTGGACCATAATAAACTGTGGATTACCATGAGAAAATGAGAATTCCAGAACACTTCACTGTGTTCATTCAGAATTTGCATGTGGATCAAGGGGCAGTTGTGCAAACAGAACAAGGGAACACTGCATGATACAAAAGCAAAAAAGACATGTGTCAGGGTCCAATCCTCTCACAGCACATGTTCAATCCACATGCTGAGCAAATAGAGAAACTGGTTTATAGGAAGAAGAGCACAGCAATTGGGATTGGAGGAAGGCTCATTAACATCCAGGTGGCAAAATCTTGCTTCCTGAAATCAAGAAGGAATTGAAGCATCTGCTGATGAAGCTCAAGGATTATAACCTTCAGTATGAATTTCTACTCAATTAAAGGAGACCCTCAATCCTCACAACTGTTCCAACGGGTGACATAATGATAAGTGTAGAGAAGTTGAAATTTTCAAGGATTCTGTCTTGCTTGGATACAAAATCAATGCTCATGAAACCATGAGTCAAGAAATCAAAAGACCTATTGCATTAGGTAATTTGTTTCCAAGACCTCTTCAGAGAATTGAAGAATAAGAATGTTTCTTTGAGAAATATGGTGCAGTTGTTCCAAACCATGGTATTCACTGCATGATATGCATGTGAAAGTTGGATATTAAACAAGAAAGACCATAGAAGAATCAATGTATTTGTAGTGTGGTGCTGGAGAGGAATATTGAAAGTATCATGGGCTACTAAAAGAACAAACTGATCTGTTTTGGAAAAATTAAGACCAGAATGCACCTAGAGACAAAGATGGAAAGATTTTGTCTTATGTATTGTGTATATATTATCAAAAATAACCAATTCCTGGAGAAGGATTTCATGTTTTGTAAGGGAAGGGGCGAAGAAAAAGAGGAAAGTCCTCAACAAGATGGACTGGCATGGTGGCTGCATAGGAACCATTGTAAAGATGGTGCAGGACTGTCCTGTTTCATTGTGCTAGGAATAGCATCACTATGATTCAGAACCCACTTGATAATCCCTCACAACAGCAAATTTCTCTAAAGATAAGACAACTTCTTTCATGGAAATGTGGCTTGGGTGAAAGAGGGAGACTTTACTGGTTTGAATATCATTATTGTTGTTATTAGGCGCCTTGAATTTAGTTCTGACCCATAGCAACTCCAGTTATAACAGAAAGAAGACTGCGGAGTCCTATACAATCCTCACAACCTTTGTTATGTTTGTCAGTGAGGTAGCTCATGTGTCAACCAATACTCTTTGAGGACATTTTTTTTACCTTAATATTCTACTTTATCAAGTATAATGACCTTTCCCAGGGACTAGTAGTATCTCCTGATGGCATAGTGGGTTATGAGTTGGGCTGATGTCCACAAGGTTAGCAGTTCAAAATCACCAGGTCCTCCTTGGTAGGTGTGTTAGTCCGGGTAGACTAGAGGAACAAATTTCAGAGACACGCATATAGGTATAAGGAAAGGGTTTATATACAAAAAAAATGTGACCCTAAGAAGGCATTCCAATCCAGTCCAGTGCAAAGTCATAAGTCCAATAATAACCCATATGCCCGAAATCAGTCTATAAAGTCTGCTTCCGACTCAGGAAGTCATAGGTCAGTGGGTGCAGAATTCTGGCGCTGGCAGGGGTCTCCCCATGGCTCCTTGCTTCCAGGGCTCAGGTCCATCAACAGCATGCCGCTCCAGCTTCAGAGGTCTGTCTTCATCAGGGCTAAACCATGTGCTCTCTCCACTGGCTACTCCAGCCTCCCAGCCACCGCCATTCTGTGTTGCTTGTGATTAATCATCTCTCAAACTAACTCCCAACAACTGGGGAAGATAGCTTCTCATCTTCACGAGGGAAATCCTGCGAGATTTCCCTGGAGTCTCAGGTGAAAGCCATGCCCACACAGAGGCCTCATTGGCTACTCAATGCTTTCTCCTGATTAACAGGCCAGACTCTATCCCTACATTTCAATCATGAAATTAACATAAGCACATGAGTGCCACAGTAGGGAAGATGAGGTTTTCTACTCCTACAGAGATTTGCGGTTTCAGAGATCACAGGAAGAGTTGTACCCTGTCCTATAGGGTTGCAATGAGTCAGAGTAGATTTAGGACCAGGAGTTTAACATATCCAGGGCAAGTGTAAGGTCTCTTCTGACATCCACTATGATCTTTTCTTTCTTTCTTATATTTCATTGACCTTTTACTTCCCTCATGTATGATACACTTGATGTTATACCATAACTCAAGACAGATATGCTGTCAATTTTGTTCAATGAATTTGGTGTTCTCAAATTTTAGGTAGGATATATTCAAAGTTGTATTTTGGCACATTGATTTGTTTTGATTCTTTTCTTCAATCTAAAGTTCAATATGAGCCATGACTGGTTTATTTTAGAGTTGACCCCTGTTCTAATTTTGGCGGTTGATTTGAATGTCTCCATTGTCTTTCCCCACAGATGTAGTAGATTTGATGTCTGTGCATTCTCTGGTGTGGTTATTGTGCTGTCATTTATGTTAGAGGAAAAAGGTGTTTGCAATAAAGAAGTGGTTAATTTTTGAAACCATTTATCATGTGCTCTCTGGCTTTGTTTCTATCACCAGCCCATATTTTACAACTGCTGATTCTGCTTTTGTTGGAAATTTGATGCCATGTCGAATTTTGGAAATTGAAACCAATGACATGAGATAATGTCTATATCAATTGTAAAATGGAAAACTGATCTGCTCTAAATTTGCACCCAATTCACAATAAAAAGTGTAAAACTATGTTATATAGAGAAGGCTTGAATGTGCTTTTCAACCTTGTCTGCTAGTTTATCTATATTATTGACTCAATTCTGACTCTTATACAACCTTATAAGACACAGCAGAATTTCTCATATTTTTTCCAACTCTGCACATGTTTTCCTTAAGTATAATGCTGCATCTTTCTCCCACCGAACCTCAGCTGGGCATGAACTAACTTCCAATAGAGCTGAGTACTTGAGCACGGCACCACGAGGATTCCTTATTCTTACAGAAGTCTTCTTACAAGTACGTTCTAAAATTTAATCTCTGATCTTATATCCTAAAATATAAACCGTTAATTATATATGATATACTTCTGCATATGTAGTACATCTTTACTTAATGTGCAAGATTTTAACAAAACCATGCCTAATTCTTTTGGTAGTTGGGTTGGGGGGGGGAGGATTTTCAAAATAAGTTCTTATTCGATGGGGTTTTCACTCTACTCTTTTCTTTATAATAGAACCCTCTTCATGTCTATAACTCTATACGAGTATATGTGGCTCCATATGAGTGCATATGGGGGAAACAAGTCTATATCACCTGCTCAAGCTCCTCAAACCACCACTATCAATATGATTTCAACTAACAGGAATGCTAGAGACTAGAGGAGTGCTGCCCCGGTCACTTCCCAAGACTGTACATCGTTACTGATATAGAAAGCCTCCGTTTCCTCCTAGGGGCACTTGGTGGTTTCAGACTGCTGAAACCCCAGAGACTCACTGTGTAGCACTGAAATATCATTTTTGATAAGATTTAAATATTCTTAGTACTTAAGAAATGAATATTCTTGCTATTAGGGTTAGTCTAATAACTAAGAAATTTTCTGTAATATTAATTCTATATGAAAGTACATCTTAAGCTAGGATTTGTGATGTAGAGAATTATCAATTCTTGTCCAAGTTTCAGCTTCGCTTTGGGTCTGATTGTCGGGCCTGTTCCTTGTTTTTCAGGGCTGACAGAGTAGTCTTCACAGACACACACACAGACATTACTCACCTTTGAGACTCTCAAAATGCGACAGTAGACAAGAGTCCCCGTTTACTTTCACATCTAATGTGAGGAAGCATGGTGAGCTAATTGCAGCATAGTTTCCACCCATGAGATAATTATTGCTTCTGAAGAAAAAAAACTCAGAAAAATCTTTCTAAGGGTATTCAGGTATAGAGAAAAAAAATGGCACAAAAGGATCCTGGCTTAACCTTCTTCCTCACTCTCATCATTCTCAGTCCCTCTTGTTTTTAAGTTTATCGATTAAATCCTCCACATATTCATATATTGAGTCAATGAAACTGATACATTGTAAAAGTCTGATAGATACTAGCTGGTATTATTGTTAATTATGCTGTATTATTTAAAAAATTTGCTGCTGCTCCAAATGTTTTCTTGCACGTGTTTGAGTGGAACTCTTAACAGTGTTGGCTAGTTTGCAGAGATGAGCAACCTTTGGTTGCCCTAAAAAGCTGTTCAGGAAATAAATGTCTGGAAATCAAGAAGAGAAAATCCCAATGTTTCTTCTCTACTTCAGGCTGACCTTGGCAGTACCTTCACTATCTTGATAGATGTGAGTTCCCAAGAAAATCTCTCATCTAGAAAGAAGTTCCTAAGTTCATTCAAAAGCAACTATTAATGAGTTTTCTCAGTCATGCTTTTTCCCCTTTTCTGATCCCTCAATCAAAAGTAGACAGAAAAGGGGGAGAATATTGTGAACTACACTTTCAATTTTGAGATGCAATATAATATTTTTAAAAACATTCTGATAAAATTCTTCTTTTAATGAACTGGGATGGCGCGTGGGATTGTGAATTGCCAGGAAAACAGTTAGACTATAAGTCTCTTCCTTATTCTCTTTTTTATCATTTTGATGGAAGCTTGTGCAACTCTTATTACAATCCATACATCCATCCATTTTTTCTAGCACATTTGTACATTTGCTGCCATCATTCTCAAAACATTTGCTTTGTTCTTGAACCCTTAGTATTATCTCCTCATTTCCCCCTCCCTCTATGTTCCCTCTCCCTCATGAAACCTAGATAATTTATAAATTATCAAAAATTATTATTTTGTCATATCTTACACTGTCCAAAGTCTCTCTTCACCCACTTTCAGCCGTCCATCCCTGAGAGAGGAGATGATATGTGAATCCTTGTAATTGATTTGCCCTTTCTACCCTACCCTCTCTCTATCCTCCTGGTATTGCCACTTTCAGCACTGGTGTTGAAGGGATCGTCTGTTCTGGATTCCCTGTGTTTCCAGTTCCCATCTGTACCAGTATACATTCTCTGGTCTAGCTGGATTTGTAAGGTAGAATTGGAATCATGATAGTGATCATGATATTGTGTGTGTGTGTGGGGGGGGTGGAACTAGAGAAAAGTTGTATGTTTCATCCTTGCTACACTGCACCCTGACCGACTCATCTCCTCCCTGTGAACCTTATGTAAGGGGATGTCTAATAGTCTATAAATGGGTCCTGGGTTCCTAATCTGCACTCCCCTCATTCAGAATGATGTGATTTTTTGTTTTGATGCCAAAAATCTGATCTCTTCAACACCTCATGATCGCACAGGCTGGTGTGCTTCTTGCATGTGGGCTTCAATGCTTCTGAGCTACATGGCCACTTATTGACTTTCAAGTCTTTAAGACTCTAGATGCAATATATTTTGATAGTCGGACTCCATCAACTTTCTTCACCACATTTGTTTATGCATTTGCTTTGTCTTCAGCTATCCTGTCAGTAAGGTGAGCATGGTGGAATGCCAGTTTAATAGAACAAAGTATTCTTGCATCAAGTGAGTACTTCAGTAGAGGTTGAATGTCCATCTGCAACCTTAATACTAAACCTATAAAAATATGCACATAGATCTTTTTTCTCCATCCTCATATATAACAATAGTTACATATGTGCATGCCTTTATTTAGACTTCTATAAATGCCCGTTGCCTCCTAGTTCTTTCCTCCGTTTCTTTTACTTTCCTCATGTCCACTATCACGCTCTGTTACATCACCCTTGATAAAGTCCTACTAGGCTGCCTACACCCTCCTCACCACGGAATTTGGTTCACATGGTGAGTCCTTGCCTCTGGGTTTGCTAACACCACTTCCTTCCCCCCACCTCACCCTCTCCCGTGTCCCGCCAGAACCATCTTTCTGTTGTTTTCTCCTCCAGGTTGTTTATCCAGCCTATCTTATCTAGGTAGACCTGTAGAGTCTCTTCTTCTCTAATGAAAGGACTTTTAACTATGGCTTGGCTCAAGTTTCTAATGTGTTTGTGATCATAAACATAATTAAGGACTATTTTCCAAAGAAAAAACATTTCATATTAAATGATAGCACGTAGAAAGGATTCCCTCGTGAATTTCTAACCAAACATTTTTGAAATATAGATGCAGGCTCACAAAATGCCTGGGCTCATTTCTGCCTGGAGTCCGAGAGGCTCTGTCTCTCTATGCAGCACTAGGGATACAGATTCATCACCAAGCATCCTGAATGTCAGCAGAGTTCTCATGTCAGCGCTGACTGAACCCCTTCCATGTACACTATTCATGCTGTGTTTGCCAGTGTCCTTAGCTCAGTTCTACTTAAATGTCTTTGCCTCTCAGAAGGTTCATTCAGTTGCCCTGAAATTGCAAACACCACCCACACACAAATATCATAAATACACACATTTGAATGGAACTTTTAAAAGAGACTTCAGAATAGCAGGGCATACAACATCTACCTAACACCTTATTTCAAGATATTTTGCATCCTTTATGTGTAGTTACTGAAAGTTATCAGAAAAGAGTTCACATGGAGAGACAAAAGCATATTCCTGGTGTGATATGCCTGACAGCAAGAAGCTTAGCTTTGAAACAAAGATGGTTTTGAAAAGTACATTGTATATACTGAATACACAATCACCTATATTGTGATAAACTTCTTTCAATGTAGCTTTTAGACGCACAGAAGAAATTAAATTGACACCATGATTCTTTATAACAAAACAGCATGAACCTATGCTATTTTTTAATCTTAATTTTTCCCAGTCTTTTATTGTATAGAAATACAGAACACAGTCCTGGCCTTGATTGTGTTTTCAAAAAACAATGAATTTTTAAAAAGAATTTCACATTTCTAGTTCAATAGAATACTAAATTTTGCCGGTTATTTAACTGTTAGTGCACCAAAAAGTTACAAACTAAAATTAAAGACAAAAATAAGAGAAGTTCTCAAAATAGGAATTTTTTTTATTTTTAAGTTTTAGGCATCACTGCCCCAAAGAGAAATTTTAAACAATGTTCTTTTCTACTGAAAAAATAGGGTGTTAACAAATAGCATGATGGATATTCAGAAAATTTATGGAAGTAATTTGAAATTGAAGACATTGTGGAAACAAAAGGTTGTAGCACAAAGGACTGCCTAGAGCGGTGATTCACAATCTGTGGGTCGCAACCCTCTTGGGGTTAAATGCTGCTTTCATAGGGGTCACCTGATTCCGAATAAAATAAATTGCAATTGCGACGTAGCAATGAAAACAATTATATGGTTAGGGTGTCACCACAAGATGAGGAACTATAATAAAGGTTAGTGGAATTATAAAGCTTGAGAAAGATGGATCTAGATTGTGTATTCAGAAATACGGGCACACACACACATACACACACACACATACAAAGCCAATTAGTACTTTGGTTAGAAAATGTGAACCAGTGACTCATGGACTTAAAAGGAAAGCGGTTACTGTGAAGGATACTTATATCTCAAATGATATATGAGAATAAAGTATATTATATGAGATAAAGGCCATGCATTTGTACTCCATTAATTTGTGTAGTGGAAAATAGCCATAATGTTTGTGTAATTGTGTGATTTCTTTTGAAGGAGGAATACAGAGACAAAAAGCTCCCAGTAAATAAAGTCATGTTCTTGGAACATTGCCGGGTATACATAGTACCTCTAATTTCATTATGAAACTCTAAGATGAGAAATTTTATCTTCATTTAAGAAACAGATTCATGGGATTTGAAAGCTTGTCCAGGCTGTGTCATCTAGCTAACCTGTAGCAGAATGTGAACACACACCTGGCCTTTCTGATTTGATCTACCTCTCATGTTACTATGCTGCCATTTCAAGTTTCCAAGTCACATTTTTCAATAGTACCATATTTGATTTTCAAGAGGACTTGAAAAGGTACTGATAGTTCACACAAGAGGTACGGACATTAAACTCACAACAGACTAACAAATGTGTCCAGTCCCGAAATTTTGAGATATGTTTGCTTGCTTTGTTTTAGAAGATAATTTAAAAATGAGAAGATAAAATTTTGTAATTTGCTATTAAGATAGAAGAATTAATTTTTTTTGGCATCACTGTCCTCTGGTAGTGGGAGTAGGAGGCCCCGCCTTTGCTCCTGTGGAGCCCCTGTTGGAATTGAACCTCCATCCCACTGGGCGGCAGGTCCGCGCACAACCACTATGCCACCGGGGCTCAGGCAGAAGAATTAATTTTATGATTTTTTAGTACCATGGTACCAATACATATAAAGAAAAGATAAAATACAAAAACAAGTATTTCTGATTTGAGTTGAATATCCCAAGCTCTATTAACAAATTTAATAATTGGAAATTTCATTATTAGAACATGGGCAATAAATAAACAAGTAGAATACAATGAATTCCTCAGAGTTGTTTTGTTTGTTATTTTTTATCATTGAGTTACTTCTGATTCTGTAATTCTAAGTATAATAGACTGTGAGATTGTGTGGTCCCACACTATTGTGAGAAGTGATTTATTTTTTTAATCCAGGTTTAGAATACACATTGTTGGGGTTTTTTGTTTGTTTGTTTCCTTTAACCTACAACATTCCACTTTAAATGGTGCCGAGGTATAATTCATGATACTTAGGTGCGAAGAAATCAGACTCAGGATTTAGACTGCATACACTGCTTGAATTTTAAAAAGACAATTTACCAGAAAGCCTTGTGTAGGTGCTCAAACTGAGATAAGATACCCAAACTGAAAAACAGACCCTGGAACAAAGCAAGCCAACATTTTAAAGTAATGAACAAGCATTTTCCCCCACTAAACCTTAACAGCTCATCCTCCCTGCCACCTCCCCCTCTCCCCATCTACCGCCAACCTTCATAGACCCTTGATAGATTGTTGAAACATGACAGGAGAAGAGTTTTCTCCTCTAAACAGAGTCAACGCTAATCATTTGGATGGGGTAAAGGTTTGCTGAGGGGCTTCTGCTGAAAAAGAGAGGAAAGAGTTGCAGTCATCCATCAATAACTGGAATCTGGAACGTGCAAAGTATGAGCCACATAAAGATCAATGCCTTTGTTCTTGGCAGACTGACATGGACTAGTACCGACTCTTTTGAATTGTGCACTCTCATGGTTTGCTATTTCCAGGAAAGACCAATCCAAGAGAAGGGGTATAGAATTCCTCATCAAAAAAACCAGGTCAAGATGCGTCTCAAAGGTCAGCGCTGCCTGTAAAAGGACATCCCTTTTCCATATGGAAAAGGACATCATGCAGGGTGAAACAGAAAGACGGAGGAAAAGAGTAATATCAGTGAAATAACACATTGGCTGCAAAAATGGACTCAAATAGTATAATTGTGAGGATAGCAAAAGACCAGGCATTGTATCATTCTCTTCTACGCACAGTCTCTGTGAGCAGGAACCAACATGATGACACCTAACGAGGCTCACATGTGAGCCAAAGATCAATGTATTGCGGAGAGCACCCCTCTGCAGCCAGGCACAGATTACAGGGACGAGCCTAAACATGCTTTCTTTGGAATACATCTATAAGCCTGGAGGAATCAGAGCCCTGGTTACATGACGAAATATTCTGTTGCATATATTTCTAAGACCTGGAAATGCACACTACTTACAAACAGCAGATAAAATCCAGATCAGCAAAATCCTATTAAAAAATCTATCACGAAAAAACAAGAGAAGCAAAAATGCTATCCTCCCAAATAGCTTCCCCAGAAAGATTTAAGTAAAGCAAACATGATCATTATTTACATCACGTATTATCTAGTTTGTGATATAAAGCTACTCTAAATATAGCGATCAGCTTATAAAATTATAATCTGGATTCTTGGACATAATGTAAAAAGGCAGGTGTAAAACTATATCTCAAGATAATTTATACAATGGGGAAGTATTTACCAACTCTGTCTAAAATCCTGGATGGAAATCAAAACTGAATGAGGAATATGCTTAGAAGTTAGAAAAAAAATCTTCCTAATGAATAACAAAATTCACATATTTAACTCATCACATTTTGGTAAATTATTCATGCCTTTGCCATCCAACATTTATGTTAAAACATTTCCAATTAATATGTAATGAATAGACTATTTCACACACAGAGCAATTTCACTTTTTTTTGAGTAAACACTACATGCATATGCTATATTTTAAATAACAGATATGACCTTCTTATATATCTCTAGGACTGACTGGAAGTAACCCTGATATCACTGTTAAGTCAACAGACTACTGATAGAATGGTCAGTGGTTCAAACCTACCTTATCCTCCTTGGAAGTAAGATGAGACTGTTTGCTGCTGCAGAGACTTACAGCCTTGAAACACTGCCTAGGATCACTAGGAGTTAGAATTGAACAGGTGGCAGTGGGTGGGTAGATTGCTGATCTGAGAGAAAACATGCATCACACGCATCGATCCTCTAGATTCATCTTCTGTGAGGGGTTGGGGGAAATAAGATTGTGCTGTGCTTTGGTTGGAGTGCACAGGACTAACTTCTTAACAAATATTTAATTACTTAGTGTCAAAAAGCACCAGATGAATATTTTTTCACACTTGGCGCAATAATTACAATGTCAGAGAAAGATGTTGAATTCACTGTACAGGAAAGTAGCAAAAAGACCCCTTTTGGTGTTGTGGCTATGTGTTGGGCTGCAATTGGAAGGAAAATAGCAACAATTATGACATTTATGCCATAAGTTCAAGTTGTCCTTGAACTCATCATGGAAAAATTTTGTAGCACATTTTGTGTCATTTTCAAGTATTGTCTTCTTAAAGTTCTGTACATGCTCAGCATTGCATCTCATTGTATTCAGCATAAGTTTTAAACTTTTACTCTGTCATTAGTTGTCTTTAGTAATCTAACTGGAGGAATACTGACAGGTAAGAGATGAGTGAATATGATAGTAGGACAGGAGCAAGGCAATAAGGAATAGAGGAAAGGACTAGGAAGCAAAGCTATTTAGTCATAGAGGTGTACATATGAAAATATATTAATAGAAAACAAAAGGGTTATTGTCCTAGATGCATATATTGATATGCCTATACAGTGAGGACATCAGACTCTGGGCCTCTCATTAAATATCCCCTCAACACAAGGAGGCTTGTGTTCTCAGCCTCATTGAGTTGGTAGAGAGGGCTCACTCATAGATATCCAGAGGCTATCTATGGATAACTGGGTGTCTTGCAGAGAGGGGCTGCACAGAGGAGAAAATCCATATTTAGTGCTGACAAAATACCACATACAAAGCTCATCTAGTCCTTTAATTCTTCCTCAGCCCACTATTAAGATCTCAGTTCAATCTCACAAGTCCCTGGTCTGGAGTGGTGTATAGTCAGTGGCACAGATGAGAACTTTCAATATATGATATTGAGGAAAGATACCCCCCTCCTCAGAAACAGTCAGGGGAGCAAGGATTCTGAGAGGATAGGTGAAAACCAGGAGGGAGGAGGGAGAGAAGGGGAAATGGATAGCAATGATTACAGAAACATTCCCCTCAGGGGAAAAGTACCAGGAGAGTAGGTGAAGGGAATGAATGGGTGGTGTAAGATGTGCACAAATAATAACAACAAGACACAATATCTAAAGGATTCGTGGGGATGGCAGGGCAGGGGAAAGGATGGAAAAAAAAGAGCTCTTATCAAAGGGTAAAAGAAAAAAGAAGTTTAGAAATTCTTGATGCTAATAATTGCACATGTCCACATGAGGTAATGGATGTGTGGTTTATTATAATATATGTAAGAACCCACCATAAAAATACTCTTTCATAAAAAGAAATGAAACACCTTGAAATATGGGTGGGGCAGGAAGTGGAAGAAAGCAAATTAAAATATTATTTATTATCCTAATAAAGCTAAAATCCTCTTCAACCCCTTGGGTGGCTCTTCCATTGCCTGTTTGCATTGTTTGTTCTTCCCCTAGTTGACCTATAAATGTTGATGTACCCCAGATTTCTATCCACACACTTGGTTTCTCACATAACCTGTTCTGGCCTTAGAATTTTATTCTGTTAATTTATAAATTAAAATAAATTTGCAATTTTGCTTTTCCAGAGATAAGAAGCTATCTAGGTTCACAACTATTTCATGAGTTATCAATCACAGGGCTGACCTTAGATTCATTCCTCTGATGTCAGATTCTTCAGCGATGTCTCCATCAACCTGTGGTTCTCCTGCTTCAACTTCCTGTTTTCTGTTTGCCAGCTCCTACAGTTATATGAGACCGGTGAAACCTCCAGGTTATATCTGACCCATGGGCATGAACTAGAATGGACTTACCTACATCCACATTTCTTCCTATACATTTCTTCATATACATTTCTTTCTTTATGCATATACATAGTCAAGTAATGGTTTTACTTCTCTAGAGAACCCAGCCTAACACACAGGGTTAAAATGATACAATTAATCACTTAGACTAACAGTGTAAAATAACTGGTAGAGAAAAACATTTCTGAGCTTTATCAGACACGGTGGGTGGAGCTGTCAAGGCATAAAGTTACAGTCTACCTAAGAGACTTGGCTCTGGGGTGAGTAACAATGCTAGGTTTCTTGGAAGCCCCACACCCATGGCACAAAGTAGCGTGTTCAAGACAGAGTCATCATCTCTGTACAGACAGTTTTGGGGAGTGTGCGGCCCTTGGGATTTTTTTGTTTTTTGCTCTTTTCTTCTTGTAAATAATGTAACCTATTCTCCGTGTGCTATAGGGTATTCAGGCTTTGATCAGAATGAGTAACATATATTAATTATTGGCTCCCTTTTTCTAAGGACCTCCTGAGTATCTATGAATTTGGTGCACCCAGTGAACAACACACCGATTTGGAGTGATTGTCTTACAGTTGTGGCATGATAAAGCAGGACAAGACTTTTATGAGAAATTTATATCAAGGAATGGCTTACACAGCTCCACAGTTGTGTAAGTCCATTATGGTGCAGGTCCGTGGGTCAGATATAACCTGGAGGTTTCTCCTGTCTCACGTAGCTATGGGAACTTAGCCTCTAAGATAGAGCTTGGCACGATTCTTCCCTTTATTCTAAAAAAACACTAATAAAATTGCTTTGGGGGTCTTTATTTCAGATAATCATGTGGTTTTTGTTGCTCGGTACCATTGGGTTGGTTTTGGCTCACAGAAACACTATGAGCAGTAGCACAGGTGTTCTTCTGTTTGAGCTCTTCTTTTCGGCCCGTAAGTCAATCCATCGTTAGGAGACTCTTTTTTTCTGCCCCTCTACTTTATCAAGCAAGATATTCAATTCTAGAAGCTGGTCTTTCCAGCAACGTGTTCCAAGTACATGAGATGAAGTTTCACCCTCCTTGTCTGTAAGGACCATTCTGGCTGTCCTTCTTCCAAGACAGATCTTTGTTCTTTTGACGGTCCATGGTATTTTCAATATTCTTCTCCAGCACCTAATTCAAATGCATAATTAGTCTTTGGTCTTCCTTATTCACTGAGCAACTTTCACATTCATTTGATGCAAAGCAAAATACCATGGCTTCAGTCAGGGATACCTTAGCCTTCAAAATATGGGTCTGTTTCAGTCCCTTGGACCAGCTGGCTTCCACATTCTCTGGCATGGACAGCTGAGTACTTCCAATGCTTCATCAAGTTGTTGAAACATTCCGACTGATATTTCACCCGTTCCCAGATCCTTGATTGAGGCTAATGCTCTCAGTGAAAACTGAAATCAAGAGGTACCTTTATTTAAATTGTCATCTAATATGGAAATGATGAAGGAATCCTTAATTTCTCTTATCATTATTATTATTTATTTTTACTTAATTAGTAAAATTCATAGAGTTAACCTCAGATATTTCCGAGATAAACTCCTGCCCTCTATCCTTATTGTCATTGCTGATTCTTTATGTCTATTTTGCATGTTTACCCTGATCTTTTTTTTCTCTCACCTTGTTGGAAGATGTGCAGTTGATTCTGATTTATGTTGACCTTATGTATAGCAGGACAAAACATTGGCCAATCCTGTAGTATCCTCACAATAGTAGGGATGTTTAAGCCTTTAGTTGTAATGACCTTATTAATTAATCTCTTTAAAATCCCTAGTTTTTTAGACTTACCATTTGTTTTAGCAAGCATTCTACCCTTCTCTAAGGATTGGAACCTTTGGATAATATATCCAAAGTAAGTGAGAAGAAGTATTGCTATTCTCACTTCTGAGGAGCATTCTAGTATTATGGGTGTACATCTTGATGTCATTCCTTTTCAATCAGCTCTTAACTACATTCACCAAAGTGAAAGTAGTATATCTATTTTGGGTGAAAATGCAGTTTATTATAAGATAAACTATCCTCCACAAGATCTAGCCCATTACTACATTTATGTTTTAATTCCTAATTAAATCTCAAGACTTCAATAAAATTTAAGTACTTGTCTACTACCGTTTATGTCTAAACAACTTCTCCCCATTCCCTGCTAAACACAAACTCACTCACACATGCACACACAATTTTCTTCTGGTGTCTCATGTTTTGGGATTTGTGATAGGTCAGTTTATTTTGCCATCCTGATCAGTGGGGACATGTGGGATTAATTAAGTTGTAGTTTGAAAGGAGGACAAAGAGATAAGTGGCTTGGCAAGGCCTGCCCCTCTTTCTTCTATTGCTTATGTGATTGGACCAGTCTGTAGCTGATTTAGCTAGTTCTCTGCCTCAACTCATGAGCTCCACTCCCTGTGGTACAGGTCAGCCTATGAATTGGGTCGCTAGAGCTTGACGTTCCTTTGAGACCTGCTTCTCAATGCTGGTGGTGTGTACATTGCTTGAGTTGAGGCTGGTGGACCTGTCATGTTGCATTGCTTGAGTTCGATATTTCATCTAGGACTGTTTCACTAAGCTATTGAGCTATTGAGCTGTTGACTGACGGAAACTGCCCAAGTGTTTGCAGTGCTGTGTTGGGTAAATCTGCTGCATAAGATTTCTATACAGGTACCAGAAATGAGAACAAAGTTGTGACTGAGTCAGCTCTTGAGCTGCTGACTGATGGAGCTGCCCTAGTGTTTGCAGCATTGTCTTGGGTAAATCTGCTACACAAGACTTCTATGCAGGTGTCAGAAGTGAGAATTAAGTTGTGACTAAGCCAAACTATGGTATTTTCAATATGCTTGTGAAATCTTGGTATTTAATAAGAAAGAGCAAAGATGAATCAATGGATTTGAATTATGGTGCTGGAAAAGAATGTTTAAAGTACCATAGAATAATCAACAAATCAAATTTGTCTTGAAGCAAGTAAATCCAGAAATTTCATCTGAAGTACTTCAGACATGTTAGCAGGAAAGACAAATCCCTAGAAAGGAAAACCATGGTTGATAAAATGGAAATGCATTAAAAAATAAGGAAACTCCTTGGAAAAGATGAATTCACACAATGATTACAACAATGAACCCAAACATAAAAATGTTGTAGGTGGCACAGGATTGAGCATTGTTTTGTTCTGTTGTACTTAGGACCAATATGAAACTCATGGGTCTCTAGCAACAGCCTTATAATTAAAGAATATTATACTACCAGATCTTCCTTTATTCACCTTTTGCAAAATATGTCTAATTGTGATTCCTTTTTTTTCTTGATGTAATTTTATTACCCCCTTAAACTTTTCTTTCACTTCAAGAAGAGTGTTGCCTTATGCTTGTATTTTTCAGAACGGGCAGGATGGTTTTAAAATGTCTTAAAATGCTTCTCACTAAAAGTGATTCAAAAACCTTAGAGTTAGCACTAACTTGTGGTGACCCCATGATGGTGTAACAAATTACACACTGTCCCATCTAAACAAATGGTCCTGTGTTTGAACGCCTTGTTGCAGCCACTGTGTCAATCGATCCCATCTAGGGTCTCCCCCCCCCCCTTTTTTTTTACTGATCTATTACTTTACGAAGTAAGATGTCCTTTTTGTAAGGGCTAGTCTTTCCTGATAATATTCCCAAGGTACATGAGATAGAGTCTTACCACTCTTACTTCTAAGAAAATTTGTGCATGCCCTTCCTTCAATACAGTTTTGTTTGTTCTTTTCTAAGTGCATGGTACTTTCAATAATCACTTTCCAACACCATCATTCACATGCATATATTCTCCACTCTTCTGTATCCACTGTATACACTCAACATGGCTGTTAGGCTGTTGAAAATACCATTACTTAAGTTAGGTTTGTCACAGTACTTAAAGTGATATTCCAGCTCTGCAATATTCTAAAGAATTTTGTGCAGCTGATCTCCCCAGTGCAAAATGCCATCTGATATTTTAGCTACTGTTTTTGTGAACATAGATTGTGAATCCAAGAAAAATGAAATCCTTGACAATTTCAACCCTCTATTTACATGACATTGTCTATTTGTCTAGTTGTGAAGATTTTGTTCTATTTTTTACATTGGGTTGAAATTAAAAGAGATAGCGTTAAGCTCTCATTTTCTTCAAGCAGGGCTGTATCAACTACTTCTTGTAAGCTGTTAATGAACTTTCCTCTAATCCTGCGGCTTCATTCTTTTTCATATAATCCAGCTTCCTGCATTATTTTCTATACATACAGATGAATATAGTGAAGCTATATGCACATTTTCCTTGTTTTAAAACATGCTGCATCCCCTTGTTTGTTCATACAGGATTTCCATTCTTTCCAAAGTTATCAATGATGTCTTATGATCCACACAGTCAGATGCCCTTACATAATTTTAAAAATACACAAGTGAACCTCTTTCGGATATTCTCTGTTGTCAGTCTAGAAACATCTAATATCAGTAATGATATTCTGTTTTCCACATTCTTCTCTGAATTGAGCTAGCAACTTAGACAACTCTGTCAATGTATTGTTGCAACTATATCTTGAATTATCTTAAAAATACACTTTCATGTGGTATTAATGTTAATGTTGGGGCATTTCCACTTTCTATTGGGTTGCCTTCCCTTGGAATGGGCACAAATATGAATCTCCTCTAGCCAGTTTGGCTGGTAACTCTCTTCCAATTTTCTTGGCATAGCCAAGTATGTACTTCCAGTCTAATGTCAGTTTGTTGAACCATTATCTTTGATATTTTATCCATTTGGGGTGTAAAACTTTTCACTAATCTCTTATGTGTGATTTGAACTTCTCCCTATAATTCATAATTATATGCTATTTCATGAAATGATTGAAATTGACCAATTTTTATTACAGTGATTTTTTTCCCTATTTCTTCCATCTTCATTTGAATCTTCTTACAGTACTTTTTTCCAGAGAAAACTCCAATATTAAAACTTGGGGCTTGAATTTTATTTCAAACCTTTGGATATGAACGGTATGTTTTTTGCTTTTGCTTTCCTAACTCCAGATCTTTGTATATTTCATTATAATGCCTAACTTTGTCTTTTGGAATATTCTGTTCAGCTCTTCTAATTCATTATTTCTTCCATTTGATATATTCAAGAGCAACTTTCAGAGTTTCTTCCAACATCCACATTGGTCCTTTTTTCTTGCCCATCATTTTAATGACCATTTGCTATCTTCATGAATGATGTTCTTGGTGCCATCACACAACTCATCTGGTCTTCAGTCTTTAGGAACCAGTGTGTCAACTCTGTTAATGAGAAAGACTCTAAATTCAGGTGGTATGAACTTATTTTTATCTCTTGTAGATTTGTTTCAATTTTCTTCAGTTTCAACCTGAACCTTCATGTGAGCAATTGGTGATCAGGTCCATGTCCCATAGTGAGTGCCTGGCCTTCTTTGGTTGCTGATATTGAACTTCCCCATTTTTTCTTCCTACAAATGTAGTCATTTTGATTCTTGTAAAATCTGCATATATAGCTGTTTATGTTGTTTAAAGAAAGCATTTGCAATGAAGAAGTTGTGTGTGTCATAATATTCTACTATCATGTTATCTTCAGTGTCATTTCTATCATCAAAGTTATATTTTGCAACTACACTTTCTCCTTTGTTTTCAATTTTCACTTTCCAATGGCCAATAATTAATCATTAGTGCATCTTGATTGGATGTTTAATAAATTGAGATTGAAGCAGTTGATAGAATTATTTAGTTTATTTAGCATCTGTTTAAATGGTTGTTGTATAAATTTGAATAATAGTTATTTTAACAGGTTTGCCTCATAGACATATGGATATTAATTTATCATAAATAGCATTATATTTCAAGATAAAATGTCATTTTTGGTGGTGATTGTGATGTCTTCGCTCTTCAATTAGTAATTCTCTGCCCAGAAAATCTTATAAAAGTCTGCCTCAAAATGGCCAGTAGCACTCCATTTTACCTTACTAATGCCTATGGCTATATTGATCTTTAAGACTTCCATTTAATTTTTGATGACTTTCAAATTTCCTAGAGTCCTATTTCAACCATTCCATCTTCTGATTGCTAATGAATATTTGCAGTGATTACCATGCCCATTTGCAAAGAAAGTCTAAGCGCTTAGTTCTTTTCCCGTCATTACATTCCATTTCACTTTGAGGAGACAGCTCTTCCGTAGTTGTATTTTGAGTGCCTTCCAAAGTGAGGGGCTCCTCTGTCACACTATATCACCGTTACACTGCTCTTCAGACAGTCTTTTAGAGGCTGAGTATTCAGAAGTCAAAAGCCTCATAATGATGCCTAGACTGGTCTTAATCTAGCAGTCCTGCTGAAACTTGCTCAGCATGGATAACCTGTTACCATTCGAAATACTTGAGACGTGCCTTCTAGCAAGAAGCAACACAGGATGGCAAACTGAGAGTTGAGTGAAATCACTGAATAAGTTAACAATGAAATTCATGTTTACCCCACCATCTCCTTTTTTCTAATACCTATCTTCTGTATTTTCTTTCTTTTGTTTCAAGACGTTATAGTTGAAATTTATATACAACTCAAAATATAATTTGAGAATGAGCTATTATGAAGCAGTAAATGAAAAGGAAAAAAAAAAGCCTGCTCTTGGGGATCAGTTTGCCCTGGCACTCTAACTTACATCATCTTCATTTGTCCTCTTGCCTATGACTCTCTTGAGTTGCCTCTCTTAACTCATGACCAGGAAGCTGATTCCGACTCTGTAACTCTACAGAAGAGCTTAGAACTTCCCCTGTGGGAAATTTATTGAAGTAGAAATGCACCTTTTTCCCCCCCTGTGGTGTGTTCAGTGGTTTTTAAATGGCGGGTCATGTGATCAGCAGCCTAATGTGCAATCCATCGTGTCACAAAGGCTCCTACAATGTTGCCTTTACAACATCACAATTCCTGTTCATGAAAAATAAGGTTAATTTTAGTTTCATTATACTTAACCTATGAAGTGAAGTAGCTGAATAGTAGAATACATTCACTCTCCACTTAGCAACATGGTTAGGTACCAAATACCAGGTCATTTTGTATACCTTGACAGTTTGGGAAAATAGAGAAAGACCAAATCATTACATAGCTGTCAAATTTTATCACTGCACACCTACCAAATACCTTTGTTATATAACTCCTAAGTCAATAAGAATAATGGTCCAGCCACATCGACACATTAACCATCAGAGTCAGTTTTAATTGCACTTTACAGTTAAACATTTGTTGCTATCAGATGCATGTTGTTTTTATTGTGCAAAATAATCAGATAATAACTTGTTATAATTAGAATAATTTTAAACTATCAGCCAAAGAAACTGTTGAAAATTTATTAGTAAGTGTATAAAAAGTTTGACATTAAGGGATTTGGATAGAATCACAAGAAATTGAAAAGGAAATCAAAACCAACAAAAAGTTTTAAAACTCTTCGAATGACTTTAATTAAATTTAGTACAAAATAGGAGTTTTCTGAGAATAGTTATTAACTTTTGCTGATGCTTTCTCTGTGGTTACTCTGCCTATATGAAAGATTCTAAAGCTAAAAAACGATTTGTTTTTAATAGCTACTTGGCCAGACCACCAATTGCTTTACAATGCCGTGACTCTGAATACAAGTGCAGAGTATTAGATTAATGGCTTTTGCTTTGACCAGCAAGAACCAGGAAGTCAGGGAATAGAATGCAGGACCCCTGTTTTCTCCGTGGCAGATTTCTTTGTTCCCTGCACCACAGGTAGAATTCGTTTGAATACTGGTGTGTAAAATGAATTTAGTCCTAAAGATCCTATCACCTTTTATCACACCAGTCAGGGAGGGTTCAATTTAATAAGACATGGTATTAACTGTATTTGCTTTATTTAGGATTTTTCTATAGATTTGCAACCTGAATTCTTGGTTTTCTTTATTATTTCTTTCCTTTTTTCTGTTAGGTGGATGGCACAAAAATGGATAATGATTAGCAAAAAAGTGGGAAGTGACTAAAAGGATTTTGAAGGTGCATACCTAGTTGATAAATGTCTGAATTGAACAGTCCCTGTCAGAAGGATCAAAAGGAAGAGATGATAAATCCGGAGTATCATATAACACTAATGAAGCAAAAACTATCTTCTAGTTCAGGGGTTCTCAAACGTTTTAAACAGGGGGCCAGTACACTGTCCCTCAGACTGTTGGAGAGCCGGACTAGAGTTAAAAACAAAAACAAAATACAGCTATGAACAAATTTACTGCGGGCCTGGCATGAGTAGACTATTAAGCAGGACAGGTAGCTGCCACAAAAACACCCAGCAGGCGGATAAATGTCCTCAGACAATGGCAGGCCATAGTTTGAGGATGGCTGCTTAGTTCTTTAATATTTATTTCCCCTAATAATATAGTTTCAGTTCTACCTCATTAATCTTGATAGATTTGCATATGCTCATGGGTAAAATTAAGATAATCTGATGCATGAAAGTCAACATGGATGACCTCACAGAGAAGTAATGGGAGTAATGGTGTGTTGAGGGTAGGGGAAAAGTGGGGGGAGGAGGAGCTGAGAGCAATGATGATGACTCCATAGCCCCACTTGAGCAGAGTGAACTGCAGAAATATAGGTGAAGGGATATATCAGAAAGAGTAAGATAAGACATATTCTATATCATAATACAATAACATAAAATATAGGTCCCGGGGGAGAGCACAGGGGGAGGGATAAAGAGGAACTGATTCAAGGAAATAAAGAAGGAGGAGGATGTTCAGAGACTAATTTTAGTAACAAGTTCACAGTACCGCTTGTTGTGTTTGAATTATGGAATGATGTGATACCTGTAAGAACTCACCGTAAGTTGATAAATGAAAAAAATAATTGGGTCTCATAGGTAAAGATTGTGTCATACCTCTTTATTCTTTGTCCTGGAAATTTTCATGATTAAAGGAGGGATGGAGGAATAGAAAGAGAGAATCAGCTTCAGGGATCTACACGTAGCCTCCTCTCTGGGACATGAACAACAGGGAAGCAAGTGTTGGGACACATTGGACAGTGTACAGTATGAAAAAAA
>PVJH01008758.1:0-83035 GCA_004026705.1 Nesogale talazaci | reverse complement strand
AAAGTGTTTCTGTAAAGTTTTAGACAGTATATATATATATCAGTTTGAAGAGTAAGGAGCACCAGAGGGAAATCATAATATTTTCAATGGCATCATATACATCTGAAAGTTAGATAATATATAAGGAAGTTCTGAGAAAAAAATGATGCATTTTAATTATAGTGCCATTGAGGAGTACTGAATATGTATATTATGGTCTTTCAGAAACATGAACAAATATGCCTTTGAAAAAATACAACTGGAATGCTCTTTAGAAGAGAGAATGGGGAAATGTCGTCTTATTTGTTTTGAACATGTTTTGAGGAGGGACTAGTTCCTGGAAAATACATCATACTTATTAATGTTGAAGGTCAGTAAAAGCAAAAGTCCCTAAGAATAGACTGATATAATGGCTACCCCAATAAGCGCAAACATAATCACGGTGGTGAGCCTGGTGTAGGACAGGGTAGGGTTTTGTTCTCAGGTTACCATAAGACAGAGATGACTTTATGGCACCTATCCCAAAGAACAAAATTTAGGAGAGGATATTATTTTTAAAAATCTATTTACTTAATATTCAAAATTGAAATAGGCCTCTTTCATGGAAGAGGCTACTTTGTATGGCTCTTTATCCTTAATTTTTGTAACTGGGAATGACTGAGATGGATCATGCAATCCAGTCTTCCTACTCTCCTGGGTAGAAAAATGATCATAAAAATAGGAGCAGAAAATCCCACAATCATCAAGAAAGAAGGGAAATTAGTTAAGCATATTGTGTCAGCCATGTACTTATGTTAATTTTATGATTGAAATGTAGGGGGGGAGTCTGGCCTGTTAATCTGGAGATAGCCATTGAGTAGCCAGTGAGGTTTCCATGTGGGCATGGCTTTCTTCTGAGACTTCTGGGAAATCTCGTGATATTTCCCTCGTGAAGATGAGAAGCTATCTTCCCCAGTTGTCGGGAATTAGTTTGAGAGATGATTAACCACAGGCAACACAGAATGGCGGTGTCTGGGAGGCTGGAGTAGCCAGTGGAGAGACCACACGGCTTTGCCCTGATGAAGACAGACCTCTGAAGCTGGAGTGGCATGCTGTTGATGGACCTGAGCCCTGGAAGCGAGGAGCCATGGGGAGACCCCTGCCAGTGCCAGAATTCTGCACCCACTGACCTGTGACTTCCTCCTGAGTTGGAAGCAGACTTTATAGACGGATTTCAGGCATATGGGTTATTATTGGACTTATGATTTTGCACTGGACTAGATTGGGATGCCTTCTTAGGGTCACATTTCTTTTGTATATAAACCTTTTCCTTATACCTATATGCGTGTCTCTGAAATTTGTTCCTCTAGTCTATCCGGACTAACTCACATATTTAAAATCCTTCCCTTAAGTGGCAGAAGCAGCAAGTACACCAGAAGCACCTGAGGCATCAGCTCTGAGACCCTGAGACAGAATACTAGAGCAGTGCCAGGACCATGAGACAACACTGTAGACTTCTCAGTACAGGGAGCAAATAAAATGAAGCTCTTCAGGCAGTCGGATGCTAGGACTTGTTGAGTAACCTGCTGGCGTACTTTGGCTTTGAATCATCTTGGTTGGGCCAGATTCCTCAGTGGTTTCCATTATTAAACCCAGTGAGAATTAGAGTAGTTGGTGTCAGAATAGAATAACACCATGTGTGCGAAGCTGGCTCACAGGCTGGCTCACAGACTGGTCATGTGCTGAAATCTCCTCCTTTATGTAGCAAGAAACGTTCAGACACAGGCCCCAAGGACATTGACTCATCTATATATTATTAACTATATGATAGAGTATATCCAATTAAAAAGATAAATTTTTAAAATTTATTCTGCTAGCTAAGATATTTTAGTAGTCACTGATAATATCATAATATAAATGCAGTGTTGTTAGATATCATATAGTGGGTTCTAATACCATCACTGTAACAAAAGAAAGAAATCCACTGCCTGAACCTGTACCTTCTCACAGTCACTGTTATGTGTGATCCCTTGGTTATAGCCCATGTGTCAATCCTTGTCATTGAGAATTTTCTTTTTCTTTTTTTTTTTTTTGCTGATGTTGTGTATTACCAGTTATGATGTCTTTCTCCAGGTACTTTTCCCTCCAAATAGCATGTCCTACAGTAGGGGAGTAGAGGTCTCACTACCCCTGTTTGCAAGAATTCTGGTGGAACTTCTTTGTTTTCTTGTTTTTTGGGCATCACTGCCCTCTGGTGGTGGGAGTAGGAGACCCAGCCTTTGCTCCTGTGTAGCCTGCTGCTGGAATTGAACCTCCATCCCAGTGGGTTGCAGTCCTGCCCACAACCACTACGCCATCAGGGCTCAGCTGGGACTTCTTATAAAACAGATTTGTTTGACAATCCGTGGTACTTTCAATATTCTTCACCAACATCACAATTAAAATGACTTGTTTCTTCTCTGGTCTTCATGATTCACTATTTAGATTTTACATGTATATATGAGATTTTCAGTACTATGCCTTTAGACACAAGTGTGTAGCTATATAAAATAGAAACAATTTTATTTTCTTTAATTATAGTTTCCAAGCTTTCATTCTTCCATAACTTTCTTTTAATTCCTATATTACAAGGTAGTAGGGTCAAAAACCAAGTGATCAAAAATTCAAATGATCAAATTCCATTACAGATTTCATTTTTGTCTGATTTTTATTTCAATGGCTAAAAATTAAGATAATAAGATGTATTTACTTTGTTTCCTTGACTCATTTATCTGTAATTGGAAACTCACACATTCTGAAGATGATGGTTGAAAACATTGACATAAAAATTATTTAGGTTTGATTTATACTTACGCTGGGGTTTTGTTCAGTCAATCTTAACTGATGGCCAACAGAAAAGGGAATGAGATAGTTCCAGGTCTTACAGGAGGGCCATGACCACTGGCAAATTAAGTCATTGGTTTTGATCTTCTAATTTTTATAAGTAATGTTCCAGTGTTTTCTTTCTAATGCATCTTAGGTAATGTTCCAGAGTTTTCTTTCTAATGGATCTTAGGTAATAAGTTTCATTGAACTTGTTTATATTCATGATAGATTGATTGCTGTCACCTCTGCTCATGTTGACATTATGTAATATTTCTTGATCCTGAATTATCCTCATGAGCACTGACATGTTCAAGTTCACTGTTGTGCCCCTACAGACTTATTTGATATTCTAAAACTAATACTTCAGTTTTAATATCCATGAAAAATATATGGAGAATTCACAGAAAAATCTAATCAACGTATTCACTACATATAAATGTAACTCAAATGTAACTAAAGGGCTATTAGGAAGTTACAAAGTTGTGATGCCGGGAGAAATGCCCAAGGTTGAGTCCTTGATCAAGACATCTTACAAAGCTCTGCCAAGTGTGCTAGCAAATGCCCAAGGGGCATACCACTCTGTTCTAAGCCACAGTCCCAAGATAGTCAGCTGGAGCTCCCCAGGTCAGCCCACCCAGGTCCCTTAATTCAGTAACTTGAGGCACCCAAGTTAGGGAGGTTTAGCCCAAAGGCACTCAGCTACCCTTGCAAGAGTCCTCAAGACTCCCACAATAAGGAGTTTTGAGGGACCCCAGGACAAGTCATCCTCCTACACTCAGTGTTACTTCCTCCAAGGGGTGAGAAGTTCATTACTCTGTTCCATGCTCACCCTTCTGGTTCTGAGGAGAATAAAACTGAGTGTATCGAAAACACATCATGTTCTAGCCTGGATTTTGCAATATGATGAAGTAAATATAAATTCACTAATGTCACCAAGTCACTGCCGACTCATCCTGACACCAATCTTTAAAATTTTGAAATTGTCACATAATGGAGACATGTACATAAAATTTATTAGATGATGAAAAATGCTTTTTATACCTAGGTCTCTTAGGAAAGTAATTACAAAGAAAAAGTTTCCAAAAGTTCAGGAAGAAAATTTCATCATCTCTTAATTCCTAACCAAATTCCACTGACAGAATTCAGATTTTCAGGAAAAAAATGATCTATTTATACATTTCTCTATCTAAGTATCTAGGCTTTCCTGTATCTATCTCTGTAGCTATGTATCTATCTATCACGGATGCTCTCACTTATTCAATCTGTGTCCTGAGCAAAAAATCAAGAAAAGGAATTCTCTGAAGCAGAATACAGCACCATGGGTAGAAGTAGTCTCAGTAATAACATGAAATATGCAGATAAGACAACCTTGCCTGCTGAAAATGAGGAAGACTTAAAGCACTTGGTGATGAAGATCAAGGATGCATCCTTCAATATACACTTCAATGTACAGAACTAGACTAATAGGCAACATCATATAAATGGAGAAATGTTTGGAATTATCAAGGATTTCATCTTGTCTGGATGTATAATCAATGTATATGGAAGCATCCATCAATAAAAAAATAATGCATTGTGTTGGGTAAATACCTGAAGTGTTGAAGAGCAAAGATGCTACTTTAAATCCTAAGGTGGGTCTGACCCAAGTGATGCTACTTTCAGTCACCTTCTACGTATGTGGTAAGTGGACATTGAATAAGGAAAGCTGGAGAAGAATTGATGAATTTGAATCACGATGTTTGTGAAGACTATGGGAAGTACCAAGGGTTGCCAAAATTACAATCAAAACTATTTTGGAAGGAGTTCACCAAGAATGAGCTTTAAAAGTGAGAGATTAAGGAACAGCTGCAGACAGAAAAAGTTCAGACAAAGATGAGAAATGTAAGGAAAAGGACTTTATTGTGAACAAAGAGAAAACTTCCGGACAGGTTCCGCAACCTAACAAGCGCAAGTTATGGAAGCCGTGTCCGTAGGTGGGGCAGTGGAATAGTTGTAGGGTTTGGGTCACGGAAATATGTAAATGAGATGAAGAAACCTGATGGTCCTTGCGCTGATAAGGAGGAGGGAGTCTTGGTGCTGCAGCTGCAGTCTCAGTCTTCACAGACCAGCTTTTTGGAAGGTGGGGGAAGAACCTGCACAGTCCAGCTCTGACTTCTTGGATCCTGCCCAGAAAGATGAGCTGCTTAGAATGCCAGAAGCAGGGCCTTTGTAGTCAGCAGGCCACCCGCCTTCCCGATAGGCTAGAGAGGGCGGGGATGGGCTGCATGGGTTAACCCGACCGAAACAAAAATCAATGATCGTAAGACTTTGGACAAACTTAAGTATGTTAAAAACAAATTTTTCAATTGAATTCTCTCAAATCTATAATTATTTTAAATACGTACCATAAGTCATATTTGTTTTTAAATTGATGGTTATACTTTCTCATATATAAAAATGTACAAATTTGAAACATATACAGGAATGTGATGATACATGAGTGTGCAAAGCCTAGCGCTTGTTCTTTTGCCACTTCATTCTACATTTACCCTCTTTTTCATTATGCAACTGGAACCCATTCTACTTTGCTTAATATAAGTCCTAAATATTCATGAACCTCTATGCACTATGTAGATGTACTTGTTTGCATTTTTTAATTTTCCCATGTGGTAGGGAGTTATAAATCTTTTGCCTTTCAGTTTTTCTCTCAGTACGGCTTTTAATAACTATTTTCCAGACATACGTCCAGTCATTCCCAATTAATGTATGTATTGTTTTTCATAAGTATCTGTGTACCACATTTTACTATTCACTCTTCCAAATACTCACGATTTTTGCCTTTAGCACTCTATATCCAAAATACATTCTTATAATGACCTTAAACCCTTGGACAAATGAATTTTTAAATTAAAATCCATTTTATAATAAAAGACTAATACCTTTCATAATAATAGAATAACATGTTAAAATTATTTGTGAACTAAATACTTACATTACTGCTGTTTTTATAATTATAATTATTTTAGGGTTTTTTTTTGCATCATTGCCCTCTGGTGGTGGGAGTAGGAGGCCCAGCCTTTGCTCCTGTGGAGCCACTGCTGGAATTGAACCTCCATCCCAGTGGGCCACAGTCCTGCACACAACCACTGCGCCACCAGGACTCAGCCCATTATTTTAGGGTTTATGGGGTCCCTGGTGATTCGTGTTTTTTCATTGCAAGGCCACCTGTTTAAAATCACTTTCTCTACAGGAGAAAGAGGAGATTTTCACTCCTGTTAAGATTTGTAGTTTCAGAAAATCACAAGGACAGTTGTACACTGTTCCACAGTGTCTGTCAGTGACAATCAACTCTATAACAATGAGTTTGATAAAGAGTCCTGATGGCACAGTTGTTAAATCCTCACCTGTAAACATTCAATTTGGTAGTTTAAAGTCATAGGTAGATGCATGAGATAAAGATAAGGCAATCTGCTTTCTACTTACAGGTCTACAGCTTTTTGGCGGTCATGTGCTTATGTTAATTTCATGATTGAGATGTAGGGGTGGAGTCTAGCCTGTTAATCTGGAGATAGCCATTGAGTAGTCAGTGAGGTCTCCATGTGGGCATGGCTTTCTCCTGAGACTTCTGGGACATCTCGTGATACTTCCTTGGTACAGATGAGAAGCTATTTCCCCAGTTATTGGGAGTCAGTTTCAGACAACGAACTGCAGGCAAGACAAGATGGCAGCATCCCAGGAGATGGAGGAGCCAGAGGAGAAGCCACACAATCTTATCCTGATGGAATCAGACCTCTGAAGCTGGAGAAGCAGCAGGGAGATCACTGCCAACGCTGAGTTGCTTCTGCCACCACTAGATGCTGTTGAAGGACTCAGTCCTGGAAATGAGGAGCCCTGGGGAGACCCTTTCCGGCACCGGGACTCTGCACCCACTGACCTGTGACATCATGAGTCGGAAGGAGACTTTATAGACTGATATCAGGCATATGAGCTAATATTGGACTTATGACTTTGGACTGGAATGGGCTGGGATGCTTTCTCAATGTCGCATTCCTCTTGTATATAAACCTTTCCCTTATATACATATGCGTGTCATGAGTTTGTTTCTCTAGTTTACCCAGACTAAGACAAACTTGAAAACTGCTCTAGAGGAAAGAGTATGTGCTTCAGACATTCTGATATTTACCTAGACATCATTAACTTATCCATAGTTACAAAGTATTTATCTCCTAAATATTCTTGGTACTGAGAAAACAGAATTGAGAAAGAACATTCCCTTCTTTGAGTAGTTCAAGTCAAGAATGGAGGAAAACAAAGAAAAAAATGACCAAAATACATAAGAGTACTTACTGCTATATTAGGATATGCACAATTTTAGGGAATTATTTTCATCTTTTGCTAATGTTTTTTTTGACTTGGAGGATGAGAAAAGAAAGCAAGTTTTTCCCTTATCTTAATTCCTCTTTATACATGTTTTCCTTTTCCAGCTCAAGAGCAAATATTGTAAGAAACCAAATAAAATAGCATCATAAGTATAAGTGTGTTAGGATTGAATACAGTAGTTAGTAATATCCTTGAACTTGGGGCTTCATTTAACATGATAACCAAAACAATTGAACCACAACAGTATTTACTACTTTTGAGAGATTTCTGAGAGCTTATTTGTCTACTAAAAGTGTAATATTTAGCTTTATATCAACTCTTTACATTTGTATGAATGTTGGGATGGAGTCCAAGCAGTCAATCACATTTCAGACTGATGATGCTTTCCTCGTGGTGTGACCTTCTGGTAAGAAAGACATGATGGAAAACTTGCCACTTTCTCTCTTGCCTCTTTCTCTCTTCCTTCTTGATTGGATTCTACATTTGACTATGGGCCAGCTGTCTACGTGTCAGGCTGACTCTGAGTGCTTACTGACAGAGGATTCACACAACTCTATATACACTGGGATGTCATTTTCCAGTTTTATCTTCTTGTTTCATCAGGGGCAGCACTGTGTCTATAGCAGTGTGCGTCAGAAGACTCCCCAAATCTGACCTATGAACTTGAGTTGGAAGGGACTGGGTTACTTCCTAAATTTCTTTCCCTTAATAAAACCATTTCTTGTACATATATGAGTGTACCTGGTTTTGATTCTCTAGGAAACTGCACTTCAAATGGGTAAAATCAATTTATTTTTTGAACAACTTTAGTGACAATGGATCTTTGTACACTAAAAATTGCTTCCTTTGTGAAAGCTGATCAGAACACAGGTCTGCTGAAGTATATTATACATTTATAAAGAAGGTATCTTAATGTCTGAATTTTATACTTTTGAATTTTCCAGAAATTCATTGTGTTGATAGAAACCAAATGGACTCAAATCATTGTTTATGAGTCTTTCTATGCTGCCCAACCATATCCACTCCCAGAATATCATCTGGGAGAGGTATGAGAAAAGAGTGGAGTTTGGATATCACTGATTTCTTTCTCCAGTATTTCTCATATGCTGGTTCTTTATTTGTGTGTTACTTTATAATTTAAAAGGCCTCTTTGACAGTATCCTTATAATATTGTGATTCAATGTCAAAACCAAACACTACCATTAAGTTCAGATCAACTCATAAGTGCCTTATGTCTTTCTGAGACAGTAACAATTTTTTTCTTTAAAAAATCACTTTATTGGGAGCTCATACAACTCATCACAATCCATCCATCCATCTGTTGTCTCAAATACATTTGTACATATGTTGCCAGCATTGTTTACAAAGAATTTTCTTTCTACTTGAGCCCTTTGTAGCAACTTCTCATTTTTCCCTTCCCTTTCTCCTTCATAGGGAACGCTTAAGAATTTTAAATTATCATTTTTTCATGTTTTGCACGGTCCACATCTCCTTCCACCCCCTTGTCTATTGTCCACCCCCTCTGGCAGGGAGTTATGGGTAGATCATTGTGATCAGCTTTCCCCTTTCTTCCCCCACCTTATCCTTACTCTCCTGGTATGGCTACACTCAATATTGTTTCCACTGAGTTCATTTGTCCTATATTCCCTGTCTTTCCAACTCTTATCTGTATCCATGTACAGATTTTTCAGGTAAAATTAGATTCATAATAGTGGGGGCAGAAGCACTAAAGAAAGAGGGGAAAGCTGGTATTTCATCACTGCTTCGCTGTACACTTATTGGCCCAACTTTTCCTCACTACCCTTCCTCTGTAAGGGGATGTCCAATTGCTAACAGACTGGCTTTGGACCTCCACTCCTTACTCCCCCTCTCATTCACATTATTATTTTTTTGTTCTGGGTCTTTGATGCCAGACACCTGTTCTCATCGTATCTCATGATCACACAGACTGGTGTGCTTTTTGCATGTGGATTTTGTTGTTTCTCAGCTACATATTCACTTGCTTATCTTCAAGCCTTTTTGATCACAGGATGCTGTATCTTTTGATAGCCAGGCACTATTAGCTTTATTCACCATATTTGCTTATGTACTCACTTTGTCTTCAGTAATTATGCTGGGAAGGTGAGCATCTCAGAGTGCCAGATTATTAGAACAAAGTGTTCTTGTATTTAGGGAGTACTTGAGTAGAGAGCCAATGTCCATCCACTTCCTTAACACTAAACCTGTAAATATATGGACATAGATCTATTTCTCTATTGTCATGTAGGGCAATGTAACTGAGAGGAATTTCAGACACACAAAAGGAGGCTGAACATGAGAGTGGGACAGGAGGAAAGTAAGAGACAAGAGGAGAAACAAATAGAAGGCAAAAAATGTGTATATCAAATATACAGGCATGCATATATGTAAATATATTAATATATGTGACTGTAGCATCAGAGTCAAAACCCATTTTCTTCCAAAGAGACATGCTGGTGGTTTTTAACTGCTGACATTGTATTTGCAGCCCCATGGATAAGCACTACACCTGCAGGGCTCCCCAACATCGTGATTAGCTGAATGCACAATCCACCCAACCCCCAGGACTTCCTCTCTTCCCATAGATACCACCCATTTGATTCCTGTGTATGATATCTGACAATGTTCATATGGGTGCTACAGTTAGTTTTCCAAAGAAAGAAAAGATACAAGGATATATATATATGTATGTATATATATATTCTTTTTTGAAAAAATGAAAAAAAGGAATGGAGGCCCCAAATAATGTTGTATCAAGAAAACACCTCCAGCTCAATCGACCTCCAGTCAAATGGTAGCTGGTGGCCTTCAGACACACATTGATCAGGGGGTGATGGTGAAGCTGGAAATTCAGTAAGTACAGGCCAGCAAGTGCAAAGTTGTGCAGATTCAAATTTGGCAAAACATAGCAGGGTGCTTAAAGTTCCCCTGATCAGCAGGCCACATGGGCTGCCTGCCCCAGATGTGATATACAGAACCCAGCCAATCAGGAAGGCAAAGGGCAAGAGAAGACTCAATTCTTCTCATTGTCTCTCTTATAAAAATACTGCATTTTCAAGGCTGAATCACCAGACTTTAATCTGCTCATTAATAGACTGGACTCCACCTATATCTGCTCATAGGTGTCAGGATGGCACAAAAACCAAACTGTCACAATGTGTGTAGATGCTATCTTAGTTGATGAAGAAAGGTATTTGCAACAAGGATGTCATTGGTCTTGGAATATCCTATCATGTGATCTCCAGTTTGCTTATATTTCCAAGATGATATGTTAAAGCTATAGAACCTTCTTCTTTGATTCCCATTTTCACAGACTCATCACTAGTATTTATGAATACATCTCCATGTTTGATCAACTTCAAATGACCGAAGTTGAGAGAGTTATTTAATTTCTTATTCAAAACATTAATCATTTGATGCATAAACATTTTAGCAGTTTTACTGACAAATTATTTACATATTTACAATTAAATAAATAATTCAATAATTCCATCAAATTAAAAAGATCTATCCAATCATCACTACAATCAATTTTAGTACATTTTTTCTTTCTTGTATGCATTGTTATGAGCGCCCTATTTCCCCTTGCCAATCTCCCTGCCTCCCCTGAAATATTCCCAAGAAGCTATTAATATAGTTACTGTCTCTACAATTTATCTATCCTGGATGTGCTATAAAGAACACATGCAAAATATAATAATAATAACAATAATAACGTAAAACAGAGAAGCACTTCACTGAAAAGAAATCAGAAAACTAAATGCTAGACACATCTAAAATGGGTAAAAATGGACTTCATATAAACAAATTTTAAGAAGCTTGACACACAAGGGACCTGTGTATGGATTGTGATAAGAGTTATAGGAACACCCAATAAAAGGATTTTAAAAAGAGAAAAAATGATAGGGCTTTATGAAAAAGGAAATATCACTCAATTGGAGAGAAAGATTTATTAATAGAATAAGGGGAGACCTTGTGTGATTTAAAATCAGAAATGGTACACATCAGGCTGTGGTCTTTCATCATACTTATGCAGTGTGTGTATTGAACAACTAACTTGAGGAGGCCGACTTCATGAAGAATGATAGGCATCGAAATTGGAAGAGGACTCATTACCATCCTGCAGTACGCAGATGATACTACTTTGTTTCCTGAAAATCAAATAAAACTTGCCATTCTTGCAGAACATCATCATCTAGTACAGCCTTCTTTACGGGTCACAACTCAATGTGAAGGGAAAAAATCCCTATAACTGGATTAATAGATAATATTATGAAAAATGAATAAAGATGTAAGTTGCCAAGGATTTTTGTTTGACTTGGATTTGCAATCATTATTCATAGAAGCAGCAAATAAGAAATACAAGAGTGTTTCGCATTGGGGAAGTCGGCATCATCAGAACTATCTAATGTGTTAAGTGGCTAAGGTACTACTGTGAGAACTCCGGTATGCTTGACCCAAACCATGGTATTTTCAATTCCAACATTTTATGTGAAATATGAGTAATTAATAAGGAAGACCAGAGAAGAATACATGCATTTGAATTGTGATAATGGTGTGAAAATGCTGAAAATTGAAAATACTCCAGACTGCCAAAAGTAAAAATAATTTTATCTTGTTTTAAGTACAGCAAGAATTGTCTTTAGTGAGGGTTTGTCTCACTTTCTTTGGTCACTGTATCAGAAGCAACCAACCAGTTTCTAGAGAAGGACATTTTACTTTGTAAGTCCAGGATGAGCACAAAAGTGAAGGACCCTTGGCAATGCTGTTTCACACAAGGTTCACAAGAATGGGCTTAAGCATAACAACAATTGCGAAAATGCAGCAGTTCCAGAAAATTTGTCCTTCAGTGGTACAAAGGTTCCCTGTAGGTTGGAGCCAATTCAATGGCAACTAACAATATTGAGTTGACCAAGACAAGTGTAATACTGGGAGAAGCAGGCAGCATTCTTCATTCACAACAAAGACATGCTTGAACACATTTTCTTCAGGAACAAACTGGAATCCTAGTACTAATTGTGGGAGAAGGATGAGGTTTTTTATTCTGGAAAGAGTTACTGCCTCAGAAACCCATAGGCACAATTATACCTGGCCTTTACCGTAGCTATGATTTGGTATATTAATATTTTTAATTAACCTAGTAAAATAGTGCATATACATATATGGTAGTGTATTGCACTATACTACAACATATTACTTTAATGGCACATTATGTGTAAATATATTATACGTTTATTATATTGGTTATCATATGTATATCACATTTGTATACAATATAATATATTTATTATATAATGCATAATATATTTATCATGCTATATTTAAGTATATATTCTTAACATATCTACAGAGGAATGTTAATTTATTTTAGGAAATGGCTCACTTTATTATGGAGTGTGTTATATTTGGTTCTCTAAAGAAACAAAACCAGGACAATTATTATAATATATAGTATTAAGGAATATAACAACTAATTAGTTCACACAGCAGTACAGAGAGCACAATTCAACTCACTTCCATGGAACAGTTAATATACTGGAAGTCCTTGAACTCAAGAAGGCTGCTGGGTCCAACGTCAAGGAAGCAGACAGCTGAGTTTTCCATAGAGCAATGCAGGCAGTCTGGTCACAGGCAGCAGACAGTAGAGTGAGTCACCAACAGTCATCAAGATGGCAGGGTCTGACAGTCCCAAGCTCAAGTGATATTTGCACCAGCATTGTGGCTAAAAAGGTCTTAAAGGAACATCAAGCTATAGCAAGAAGGTCCACAGGTTGGATGTCCCACAGATAATATAACTTACAAGTTGAGGTAGAGAACTAGCAGACACTTGCTCGTCCAATCATCAGAGAACAAGAGAGAGGGAGGTGGGTCTCTTTTTCTCTTTTCCCTCCTATCAAACTGCTACCTTATTAGTCCCACATGTTTCTATTGTTCAGCCTAACTACATCACAGCTAGCTGTATAGTTCTTTGCCTAGGTTGACCTAGACTTTCATTCCTGAGGGATGTGGGTCACTAAATGGTCTGTCATAATGGAGTTGCTATAGTTTACCATTTACTTTCATCACAGGGCATGGGAGTACTAAAAAGGCTTCCTGGATTCATCCATATTCTTCTTTACCTCTGTTATGTAGCACCAGTCCCATTTCTAGCGAGACTAAGCTGCAGTGTCCCACCCACCTCTAGCTGGGTATCCAGGGTTCTTACTTCTGCTCATAGGAGGGTTTTAAAGGAAGCAGAGCTATTCACAAATTACTACATAAGAAAACAAAAGATGAAAAGGCGAAAGGAGAAGTTTCAGTTTGAACAGTAGAAAGTGACACTAACACTGACCCCTAGGAAGGCTATCTGAATACTGGTAAACTCAGACCCATTATCCTCTGATGCTTATGAGGTCATGCCTAGTTATATTCAAAGACCAGATTATGCCAATCATCCTTTAGGAATGTTTGAATCTGGACAGGCTCTTAAAAGCACGTCTCAAATTAAATTACTTTCATCTGGAGATATAGAAGGGGTATGATTTGTATGTAGGCTGGTTGGAGAAGTTTTGGATATTGTTGCTGGGATGATTAGACCAGCTGTAATTACTGAAGAAATAGATCATGCTATATACTTAGTACACAATGCAAGAAATTGCTATTGTTCTCCCCTGAATTATTGTACTTTTCCTAAGTCGTGTGGTACCTCAGTGAGTGAAGTTATTTGTCTTGGAATTCCAGACAGGCAGCATTTGCCGGAAAGTGATATTGTTCATGTGGACATCACTCTTCATCTCAATGGTTACCACGGGGACCTGAATGAGATATTTTTTCATTGGAGGAGCACAGAAGTTAGTCCACGCTAAGTAACAGTGCCTGATACAGTGAAACCCAGCTTTCAACACAGAGATTGGGAAATATTATACGGAAACATGCCCAAGCAAATGGCTTTTCAGTGGTTAGAAGCTACTGTCAACACGGAACAAACAAACTTTTCCATACAACCCCCAATGTTCCCCACTATGCCCCCAAATAAAGCGGTTGGAGTGATGAAGGCAAACCTTGTGTTCACAATTCAGCCAGCGATTTGTGAAAGTGGCTGCCAGGATGGCAGGACGGTGGTGAGGGGGGAAGGGACGCACTCTGCGCAGTTCGAGCACACCCTGCACTGGTCACCCACACTGGCCGCGAGATCCTCGCCCGGAGGCTGGACAGTGCGCGCCCTCTCTTCATGTGCCAGTTCTAACCCTTTCCCCTCAGTAACGTCTGCGCCCTCATTTCCTCATTTGCCCTTTGAGCACTTTGACCTCAGTCTGCTTCTAGCTGCAATTTCACTGTCACAACCGGCCGACAAGAGCCACCTGCTCTCTGAGGCGGTGAAGACGATGAGAATCCTTAAAACCTCAGCAACACACGTTGCTCCAGAATTTCTTTTTTTTTTAATTGTTATTATATGGAGATATGTATGCATATATATACATTTTCAACTCCGTCTACGCTATGATCGGCCACTCTGTGACATGGGCTTTGTGTTGGTTCTGCTCTAACAGGGCTAGATACTGTCATAAATAGACCCACAGTTGCTGCGATTTAATTCCAAGTTGGGAATTGTGGGTCCTTACCCCATTCCATGCTAATTATTTATCTTGGTAAACGCGCTTAAGAAAGCACTTCAGTCATTAAGACTTTCTCTACAGTGTGGGCACTGAGTGCACGACGAATGACTGAAACAATATCCAGACTGACTCCCTCCCTGGAAGTGGTTGTGGCAGAGAATAGGTTGGGGAAGGGGCCAGTATGCCACACCCACATGGAGACAGGTGTACACAGAGAAAGAGAGAGCCAGCCCAGACCCAATCCTTGTCCACGATGCCCCGAGGACTACAACTATGCGGGGAACTATGCCACAGGAGGGACTTGGCAAACAACAATAGAACTTGTCATACTATCTCCCTATGGAAGCAGACAGGGACAGAGGACATTTCAGGGGTCACATGGCAGGGAAGAAACACAGTCTGAGCCCCCAAAATGGACCAAATCAAGAAGGGAGCACTCCTAGATGGACAGTTCAGAGGAGAGAACAACTGGATCAATGGTTCCTGGGGGTCATGGGGGAAGGGGCAAAGGAAGGGGGCCATGGATAGTGTATTAGCTCGGGTAGACTAGAGAAACAAATTCATAAACACACATATGGATATATGGGTAAGGTTTATATACAAGAGTAATGGCACATTGAGAAAGCATCCCAACCCAGTCCAGTTCAAAGTCATAAGTCCAATATTAGCCAATATGCCCTATACCAGTCTATAAAGTCTCTTTCTGATTCACAAAGTCACAGGCCAGTGGGTGCAGAGTCCTGGCGCTGGCAGGGATCTCCCCATGACTCCTCACTTCCAGGGTTCAAGGTCAATCAAGAGCATCCTGTGGTGGCAGAAGCAACTCAGCACTGTCAGGGGTCTGCAGGTGGCTTTGCCAGCTTCAGAGATCAGGTTCCATCAGGGTGAGGCCATGTGGCTTCTCCTCTGGCTCCTTCAGCTCCTTGAACGTTGCCAGCTTGTCTCGTCCATAGTTTGTTGTCTGTGAGACTAACTCCCAACAACTGGGGAGATACCCTCTCGTCTTCACGAGGGAAATACCACGAGATTTCCCAGAAGTCTCAGGAGAAAGCCAGCCTCACATGGAGGCTTCATTGGCTACTCAATGGCTATCTCCAATTTAGCAGGCTAGACTCCACCCCTACATCTCAATCATGAAATTGACATCTTAAATACATGACCACCACAGACATGTTCAGGGACTGGGGAACAACAAGTGGTCCGAAATCAGTGGTGAGGAAGGTGTGGGAGGTCTGATAGAGCTTAAGTCAGGGCAATGTAACAGAGAGGAAGCACAGAAACTCAAAGGAAGGCTGAGCATGACAGTGGGACAGGAGGAAGGCAGAAGGAAATAGAGGAAGAAACTAGAAGGAAAAGGGCACTTGCTCGGGTCTAAACACAAGCATGTACATACGTAAATATAACCATCTATTATAAGGAGAGCATAAATCCAGGTACATATATTTATAGGTTTAGTACTAAGGTAGAAACTTGACCTTGGGTCCCAACCAAAGCTTTCCCTCAATGCAAGAACACTTTGTTCTATGAATCTGGTATTCCATGATGTTCACTGGCCCAAAACGATCACTGAAGTCAAATAGGTGCATAAGCAAAAGTGTTAAAGAAAACCGTTGATGCCCAGCTATCAAAGGATATAGAGTCTGGGGTCTCAAAGCCTGAAGATCAATAAACAGTCATCTAGCTGAGAAGTGCCCAAGCCCACACGGAAGAAGTGGCCATGAGGTGTCGAAAGGATCAGGCCTCAGGCATCAAATGGAAAAAAGCTTATCATTGTGTGCGCACCTTCCTGAGGTGATCACTGAGGATATGTGAGGGCATGAACAAGAGTGGTGACGACAGCTCATGGCACCCCACTATCAACAGTGTCTGAAGTCTAAAAACTTGAGGGTAAACAAATGGTCATACAGGAACAACAAAGCTCACCAGAGAAGAAGCACACCAGTCTGTGTGACCATGAAGTGTGGAAAGAACCAGGTATCAGGCATCAAAAAAAAAAATCATATCTTTATGTGCCCACCCTCCTGACATGACCACTGAAAGCAAAAGGGTGCAGAAGCAGACAGAGCAGAGGAATCCAAAGGCACCCATTGGTATCAAACCATTAAGTATCTGGGATCTTAAAAGCTTGAAGGTGAACAAGGGGCCATTTAGAGCAGAAGTAGCAAAGCCCACATGGAAGAAGCACACTAGCCTATGTGATCACAAGGGGTCGAAGGGAGCAGATATCAAGCATCAAAAACAAGAATCACATCACTATGAAAGAGGGGGGAAGCAGGGTGGGGACCCAAGGCCCACTTGTGGGAAATTGGACGCCTCCTTACAGGGGAGTCATGGATAGGAGACAGGCCAATCAAGGTGCAGGGAGGTGGCAATGAAGTATGCAACTTTAACTTTCCTCTAGTTCCTATAGGCTTCCTCCCCCCAACTATCATGATTCCAATTCTATCTTACAGATCCAGCTGGACTGGAGGAGGTACACTGGTAGAAATGGGAAATGGAAATATGGGGAACCCAGGACAGCTGAACCCCTTGAGCCCAGTAGTGAGGGTGGAGCTACCTGATGGGTGAAGGACAGACATTGGAGGAGTGGGCAGAGGAGACATCGGGCAGCATAAGATATGGCGAAACCATAATAATTTATAAATTATTGAGGGTTGGTGGGGGATGGGGAGCAAGGATGGAGGGTAAAGTATGAGAAGCTGATATCAAGGACTCAAGTGGAAAAACATACTTGGAGAATGATGATGGCAGCAGACATATGGAGGTGCTTGACACAATATACACATTTATCTATTGTGAAAAACAACGTATGAGTCCCCAATAAAATGATTTTTTTAAAAGAAAACAGTTATAAGCCTTTTTTTCCCCGTTGAATATCATTTGTGGCAAAAATTTCCACAAGCCAAGTGGTGTCCGCCTGTGGCAGGGATAAGATTGCACCATGTATAATGGGGTGCCATTCCAGATCTCTCACAGGTCAGAAAGGGAAAGGAGGAGGCCCTGTTTCTTCCCCTCACACACAGTGCACTGCATACTGACAGGAAGAAACAACTAAGACTGTATCTTGCAGTGAGGAGGCAGCAGTGTGCAGAAAATACACCACCTTTACAGTTGGGAACATCACAAGAAGTGGCCTCAGCTACCCAGGACTTATATTTCAACTTAGACTCAGTCCAAAAAGAGTATCTGATAAAGACATATCAGAATACATTCATTTTCATGAGCATGTACTTGATTACTGAGTGTCTAATTGTTTTCTTGTAATAATAATCTCATACCACTGACACAGACTTGTAAGTGAACATCTTTCCCAGAGTGACTCAGACTTTTATTGCTTTAAAAGAATTACAGTAATGTTTTCAGTACTCTTAATATTTTAATAATTTATTAACGTGACCGAGTCTGGTCCAGACTTTCTGGAGTAGGTGTGTGAGGTTTTAACAAACTAATAACTGTGAATGGTGTGATTTGCAATATGAATGCTAATATAATGTGCAAAGAGAGACTAAAATGTTTAAATGATTATCACACACACACACACACACACACACACACACGCACACTTCCTTTCAACTTGAGCCCTTGATCTCAGCTCCTCAATTTTCTCTTCTTTCCTCTACCCTCCCTCATGAACCCTTGATAATTTACTACCTTTTCATGTCTTACACTGACCGATGTCTCCTTTCACCGACTTTTCTGTTGTGAATACCCCAGGGAAGGGGTTATATGTAGATCATTGTCATAGGTTCCCCCTTTCTCTCCCCACCTTTCCGTTACTCTCCTGGTATTGGTCCTGAGGAGTTTATCTGTCCTGGATTCCCTGGGTTTCCATTATATCAGACTTTATGTAAATTTAATCTTAAGGAAGATAAAAGAAAGAATTTCTCTAGTGACCCCATCTAAACTTCAGGGTAACATTTAAATTCCTTCATTTAGCAAATAAGATCTTTTGTTATCTAAACTTTGCCCAATTATTTGGCCGTGCTATCTCTTTGCTTTACTATATTATGCCCAGAATACTTTTACTCCTTTTATATTGAACTGCCTTTTAAGCTATGTGCTCTTATGAAAAGTTATAGTCTCAGAACCGCAAACAAGGTCACTCTGAGAAGAAAATAAAAGTCACTGTGTTGGGATCATCTCAATGGCACTGACTTTGTTTTGGGGTGTGGTGGTGGGGTTTTGCTTACTGCTTCAACTATAACTGTATCTACAGAAACTCCCCCAAACCCACATAGCCATTCCAGTGTTCATTACATATTCCTCTGTTTACAAGACTGTAAACCCCTAAGACTCTACAATACTGTCCTTAAATTACTGTTGATTGACTTCCCTCCATCACCCACTCATTCCCACAGGGACGGTAGTATGTAAGTGTGTGGGTGTGTGTGTGTACATATATAAAGTTATACTCAGGGATTAAAAGTTACCAGTGCATACATAGATTGACAATTAATAAACATTTGTTGAGTGAATGAGTATTCATTCGTCTTTGTTATAGTTCCATTTATTCCTTTGACTTTTAGTGAAATGAATATTTTTCTTGTTGCAACTGCTTTTTACAGGATCAGCATGAGTTGCTGTATCAAATGTTATCCATTATTCCCGGGCATGTCCGACTCTCAGAGAACCCATTTTTCCTTTTGTAGAGCTTAATTTACCTTTGAATAATTAGTATTTAAACTATTAAAATCTTTCTCTTGGCAAATTACCCTGAAAATAATAAAACTACAAAAATGTCTTTTTTTCTGCAGCTTAATAAAACACAATTAAAATTTAATAAAAGCTCCGAGTTTCCATTTATCAAATTCTGCATATCCTGAGGGAGGTAACAGCAGTATTAAAACCAGGCCAATTAAATAGCCAGTTGTAGTTAAACTCTATAATTGACTTAAAGGTGAGTATAATTCAGTACTTACCATTCTAGGGTTGCCCATGGTTTTTTTTAACAGAACGTCTATTTTTATTCAGTCCTGGCTTTATTTCACTGTGATACAGAGCAAAGAGTTCTTTCTTTTTTGCATTTGTTACATATTGCAATGATGTTTCCATCATGTTCCCTGTTTGTGCACTTTTCTTCCAGCAGAATAACAATCATTCCAACTGCCACCATTTTAAAATACATGCACGGTTCCTCACAGCTTTACCTCCATTCTCATACAGAGGAAGCAGAGGGAAAGGCAAAGTTAGAGAAGATATACATTTTAATGATATTCTTTTATTCAAAATAAGTGCAAGATGTAACATTTGAAACATCTAAGTTATCATAGAACATTTCTGCAAAACTGTACATTTTCCTTTTACAAAACTTTAAAATCTATTTTTAAATATTAAAAATTGAGTTAACATCTATCACCTTCATTTGGCATCTCCCTATAAATAAATGAGGTTCACTCATGTAATTGGCATGATCTTAACACTTTGATGGATAATTTAGGTTATTAGTCTTGTGCAATATAAGTTGACTTAGTAAACATACTTATGTAAATTAGAATGCTTGCCACTTGTGTAAGTTTAGAGACACTACTTTACACAACAATGGTGGAAGGTTCATCAAAACAATAGACAAATATATGAATATTTCCTTCTTCCATCATCATGGTCTGATAGTTCTTGAGAGAAAACTAAGTACCACATATAATTGTTTTGTAGTTTGCCTTAATTCAGTGCTGAATAACCTTATTGTTGCTTAATAAGATATTTAGAATTCCAACAGGAACATTATGTTTCATATTTTCAACCCAATAAATCAGACTTTCAGTTTTAAATTGAGAAATAGATCTGCAAAAAGAAACACCAGCAGAAATGTAATGGTAGTTCCTACAACTAACAAAAAGTTAACATTTTTTGGCCAGAAAAAACAAAACTGAGAAAAGTATAATAATTCATAGAGATAGAGTGAAAGTCAGCAGGGTAAAATTTGTAATAATGGAGGATATAATAATATTTTGAGTGTTCTATAACTGAGCTTCATACTTAACATTCACTATTTTTCTTTTTCCTAGAATAGGGTAACTACAAATATTTAAAAATAATCATAATTATAGGGCACAGAGATTGTATTTTTTCTATCTAATTATAAGAGTTCTATAATTTTCATTTCTTATAAGTATAGCTGATACCTAAGCTACATATTGTTGACAGGTGAAAACATCATTGTTATAATATTTGATTAAATTTAAAATTATTTCAGTAGCTTTCATTTAAAATTATTGTAATTAAAGTTTTTAATGTTAACTCCAGAGACCTTACTGTAAGTTTCAGATAAAGAAAATATGGCATCTAATTTGCTGCTTTTCATCTGACTAGAATTAGGTTAGAACTGGTTTAGCTATAGCAAATACATAATGCAGCTTGAGTTTCCCTCAGGCATCCCTATTTAATTATGATACTTAATCTTTCAATACCTATTAAAATTTCACTATTGTTTTGTTTATATGTACACCTGGTCAACCATTTAGCCTAAATCCTCTGCATGCCAAGTTAATGTGTATTAATTCATTTAAAAGTTATTTGCTCCTATTATAACCAGGGTTTCACCTGATCATAGCCTTCTTTGACACTTCAAATTATTTAAATTTGCACACAAATCTTTATAATAAAAGATTTAAATTGAAAAATTATGCTAACTTTTCCTGTGTGAAATTGATAAAGCATGCACTAAAGAAGCATTGATAATTACTGGATAATGGAATGTGAAAGTGAAAAACAAAGATCACTTGTTGGAAGATATAACTTTAAAAATGGTGATAGAAACTACTGGAGATTTCAGGATAACATTTTGCAGGATTAAAGGCCTATTAATGGAGTAATTTCTCAAAGATAGAGTCATTGTACACGTAGATAGCCCAAGACCTTTTGCTCACAGAATCCTTCAGTGTTTCAACAAGAGACATGGCTTTTTCTGCGTTCCTTACAGATGGACAACTACAACCATATTTACCAGCTATCGACTACCTCTTTGAAAAACAATGGAGAGCTCAGTATCATCAATACTAACAAGTTCAAGTCAAAGATAAGGAAATAAAAGAAACCTATGAGACCTTGACCATTACTTTGAGTTAATCCCCCTCAATTTAAAATCATTTTTGAGCATAGATATCAGTCATGAAATATTAATGACTAAAGACCAAGACAATTGTTTGGGATGAGATCAAGATATTGTAGGTAAAGAAACCAACAGATTACTAAAAAGACAAATTTCAGGAAAGTTTCTGAAACTTGGTCTTTCACATGGACTAGCTAAAGCAAATGGAACAAATTTTAAACAGAAGAATATGTAGAGGGCAAATTTAATAGGCAAGTATTAAAGAGAAATGTCCAAGGAACTTGAGCTAGAAAATCAAAAGTGGAAAATAAGTTTGGTAGTTCTGAAGCTGAAAGAGATGAAGAAAAACTCAAGTCCTAAGTTGAAACTTGGAAGGATTCTTGTGGAAAAAGATTGAATAATCAGAAAACACCAAAAAGAGAGGGAATATATGGAGTAGTAGTACTCAAATAATTTGTCCATATTCAAACATTTCAGAAAGAAACATATTATCAGTAATTGATAATATTGAAGAAATAAAACTAAGCTGCACTGAAAACACTGGTCAAAAGCGAAGGTCCAGACACTGAGCTATTTCAACACATGGTTGCTCTTCTAAAATGGCTGGCAGAGTTCCATATACAAACCAAGAAAAGCTGACCCAACAGACTGTGGGAATTACTGAATAATATCACAAATAAAAAAACTCAAGAAAACTTTTCCTGAAGAAAATACAAAAGTAGTTACAGTTTTACATCAACAGAGAACTGCCAGAATTCAACCAGTTTCAGAAGAAGACATTGACAAAGGACCATCATTGGGGTATTGAATGGATATTGACTGGAATCCAAGAATACCAAGACTACCTATAGACTCTTACCTAAACAACTATATTATGGACCAAAATAAATTATGGATAACATCACAAGGAAAGAAATATCTAGAGTGATTGTGTCGATGAAAATGGTGCAGAAAATATTGCACAGTTCAGTACAAGTAAATGTGTTTGCCAGTTTTGTCTCCTTTCACAATAATTATTGAACCTACAAGCTGAAAAATAAATGCAAAACTGGGAATGTATGAAGAAAAACTTTTACAGGGATTGGAAGAAGACTCAGCACACTCTAATATGTGCATGATATTACTTTGCTTGTTGAAAGTGAAAAGGACTTGAATCAACTAATGATGAAGATGAAAGACTACAGTCTTTATTATGGCTTACACCTCACTGTAGAAATTAAAAGATTTCTCACAACTAGACCAGTAAGCAAGAAGATGGGACATAGAGAATAAATTAAAGTTGTTCAATATTTCATTTAACTTGGATCCACAATCAGTACTCATGGATGTTATAAATTAAAAGTCAAAGCAAATCTGCTTTGTATAGCCTCTCCTTAAAAGAATAAAAGCAAAACTGCCACTTAGAAGACTAAGTCTGACCTAATCACCTCATATGCTTGTAAAAACTGGAATATAAGAAATATTACATAATCAATGCATTTGGATTATGGTACCAGTAAATAATATGAACTATAGGATTTTCCAGAAGAACAAGCACATACATCTTGAAGAACTCCAACCAGAATTCTCCTTGAAAGTGAAGAAGGTGAAACTTTATCTGGCATATTTTTGTATCAGGAGAGCATAGTCTTAGAGAAGAGTGTCATCCTTGGTGGATAAGAAAAAAATGCTCTGTTGGTGAGTTAATTCTGACTCCTAGTGAGGCTCTTTGTGCCGCAGATGATCAGCAAAAAAGAAGACCCTCCACAAGACAGCTTGATAGTTTGGCTGCATCAATGGGCTCACGCTCCACAAAACCTGTGAGAATGGAGCAAGACCAATTGGGTTTCCATTCTGTTGTCTAGAGGGGCATTGTGGGGGGAAATAAGCTCATTAGCCCCTAATGGAAGCAACAGTGAAATAATGGTAATTGATAAAAGTATTAAACAAGTATGATCTTCCAGATATCATAAATCCTTTGAAACTAGTAAATGATTTAAATGTCGATTCAACAATATAGATTATGATACCTATGATACCTATCAGAAAGAAGGAAAAAACTAATGTATACATATAGGTAGTGATTCACTGCTCAGTAAACTGATCATTCTAGGTAATGTTTCCCATAATTACATACTTAGAAAACTTCAAGCAATCCTTTCTTCAGAAGATGCTAAGGATTAAACAAAAATCTCACAGGATCCTTTTTATATTTATGTTTATAATTAGCAGTGCAAATTTTGATAGTTGTAGGCTGCAGATGTTTCTACTATTTCACCTCTAGCTAACTTCTAAATTGAAGCCTAAAGCAAGAATTCATGTTCTAATAAAAGATCAGAAAAAAGTATAACATAAAGACATAATGACAATGAAGAATTGACTTTTTAAAAAGTGTGTCTCTGCCGTTATCAGGGTAAATTCATCACGGCAATAATGTGCCAGATGACCAAAGAAGCTGAGAGCACTGCCAGCCGGCTTTTCTGAGCAAGGAGCCCTATGTACAGAGGATTGCTCTGAGGATTGTATGACACAAGATCTCCAGTTCCTCTTTTACTCTTTATCCTCTTTACTTATTTTAGTTGATGCATCGTTATAGATCTCTTTTATGTTTCCATTTGCTTATACTCATTTTCCTGCCCTCTTTTGTTCTCATCCCCCTAACTCCATTACTGCTTTTGCCCATTAGTTCTAGATAGTCTCTCTCCCTTTGTGGGGATAAAAATAATATGCAGGGTTTAAAGTTGGAAAAGCATTGGCTAAAATTGAAAAATTAAACAATCTCCCTCAGTATTCTGCTCCATTTCCTATCTATCACTGGAACATACTTAAATTTTATGCCAGAGAAATTTCACCTAAATAACTTTCTACTTCAAGATGAAAAGAAATGCAAATTTAACTTTTTTTTTCCTGGCAGAAAGATACTGGATATATTTGTGTAGTAATGATGCTTATAGTAGTCTTTGTGATATGATCAGTTAGATCAATTTTTGTTTTCATAATATGCAGTAGTCATTATTCCCTTTTCTTTGTATTTAACAATCAGTTTCTGTGTAAGTTACTGTTTGCTCATTCACAGTACATTTTCACTTAATCCGAGATGAAATTCTTAGTGTATGACTCTAGCACAGTCCACAGTATATCTTATTTATTTCTCATATTTTATCCTCAGTATTCATTTTGATATTTCTGTTTCATTTCATATATAACACGTGTTACTTCTAAGGAACACATAGAAAGCTTAATATCATAACCTACAAGTATAGAATATTAAAGAGGTTCTGATTGGACATTTGGAAATAATAAAATCTTAGAAATTTAAAAATAAACTTTATTATACTGTCTTTAGCCACACAGATACAGAAATCTAAATATATGAGGGAACTTCAAAAAGTTTGTGAAAAACAGAATTAAAGAAAGTGAATACATATGACATAAAACATGTATGTTCCCTGCTACATAGTACCTATATAATTTTTCAATAAATTGCTCACTGCTCTAATTGTTGGGGGTCTATGAATCAGACTTCATAAATTCTTCAGGAATTTAACTTCGGCAGAGCAACATTGTGCAATCTTGTGTTCCCTCTCCTTAGTCATCCATGTTACTTAATATCTCACCAATATAGAAGGTGAAAGAGGTAGCCTTTCCCACTTTAGCTCAATGAAAAGTTTTACTAAAACAAGTTCCTTGTGGATTCCCTGGAGATGCTTGAAGTCTGCATTGCAGCTTTACTTCCACTGCAGGTTTCTTCTTTCCTTTCACATGGTTGAATATGAGGAGTGTGCCTTAATATTTAACCTACATGCAGAACTCTTGCTCAGATTCTGCATTCCAGGAAAGGGTATGCCATTTCCTGATACCAGTATGACATTATAGTTAATAAAATATGACTAAATCATTCATAATACATTTCTCACACCTTCTTACTAAATTCACTTAATCCACCTGATGGATACTGAGGAGATTCAAACAGTGTTTCTATCAGTGGTTTCTGAGACTGGAAATCTTCAGGGGAGCAGATAGTCTCTTCTGTACCAACAATCACGTCTATGACTTAGACATCCATCATTTAAAAGAATGAAAGAGGAGGATCACATCTGACTCCTAACAGAAGTCAATGTTAAAATTTGTTAAATGCTCTCCCATGCATATGAATCATTTTACTTCTAAAGTTTATAGAAAATCTTCAAGTGGATCAAATGGAAATGGGGCAGGGAAGAGCCAACCAAGGCTATGCAATTCAAAAGCAAAAAGAGATATAGATGAAATGGATACTAGACAAAGAGGGATAAGTGAATCCCTGACAGCAGGAACTCTGTGACCTATAGTCTCTGCCCTTCAGCTCCAAATGGTGAGTGGACCTTGACCTGCTCAGCATACCTGAAGCAGGCAGCAGCTGTGTCCAAATCACTGCAATTTGCTACAACACTGAAGATAATATCAAGTTCTCCTCAGAAAATATTTTGGAACCATGTAATTAAAATGTTTTTAATGTCAGTTAGTGAGTCTAGAGATGAAGAGCAATGAATATAATTTTTTTAAAAAACATGAATAAAATGGAAACAGTGTGGGGTGAAATGACCTGTCTTCCTTTAAACTAAGGAACTACACAGCATTCCCTCTATCATTTGAACACAATTCTCAATAACCATTGAGACCCGACAAAACATTCCTTTAGTGAACTCCATGGACATAATTATAGCCCTTTGATCTATTTTGACACTTGGATTTAGTCTTCCAAGTATCTCTAGAACCACTAAGATCTACAGAGCAGCACCAATAATAAAAAATCTCCCACCAAATATTAAGACATTGTATCCTTTGAACATTTTTGCATTTGAGGTTCAAGCTTAACACTAAACCTCTTTTTGTTTGTTTTGTTTTTAGGTGCATTTTAGACAACAATATAAGTAGAGAAAGCTCTAGTAGTAACTCCAAAACCCATCCAGTTTAAAACCATTATCATTACACTTTTTGAAATATCATTAAACATACTTAAATATTTCAATCTCTTATGAAATTATAATGAACCATTAGGATTATTTAATATTTGATCTGAAATATAATGTGGGACAGACATCATGGGTCCTGTAAAATAATTCACTTTTACCTCACAATTTTATTGCAAATAATTTTCTCTGCAATTGAAAACACAGCTTTTTTTCCCTTGTCATTTATATGAGAATGGGCTACTATGAATTTTCAAGGTCATTCTTGCTTAGAAAAGAAGTATAAAGTTATGCTTTATTTTCAATAAGTTTTTTTTTCATTTTTATATTATCCATTGAGAGTTAAAGTAAATATTAGAACGATTTAGACATTAGATACCTTTTTTGGTACTTTTGGGCTGAGCCCCTGTGGCATAAGTGGTTGAATGCAGGACTGCAACCCGAGGGGTTGGCGGTTCAAATCCAGCGGCCACTCTCACGAGCAGCGCTGGGTATCTCCCACGACCACCAGAGAGCAGTAATGCCTCCCCCAAAACAATTTTTTTTGGTTCTTTTAACATGCATACTATTAGTTTTTAGGTTTTACTGATGGTTGTGACTCCAAATGTAACTCTACAGTCATGTATTATTCTCAAAATTACAGCTGTTTCAATTCATTGTTACCTTCACTATGTTACTTCAACTTGTTGAGGTTCTTCCTCTTTTTCACTGATCCTCTAATTTGCTCAGCATTGTGTCCTTTCCCCTGATAGCATCTCCAAAGCACATAAGGTGAAGACTGGACCTTATATAAATTTATATCTGCAGCTTCATTTCTGTCAACAAAATGATATTTGCTGTTACTGTACCATCTTCCTTATTTCCAACTGTCGTATTCCAGTCCAATAATTAACAAGGTGTCTTTATTGCATGTTTGATCAATTTCAGACCAAAGATGCTGGTAAAATTCTTCAATGTCTTCAGTACTAACTTTAGTGATGAGGTGCAATTATGAATAATAGTATCGATTGTATTATCTTGTAGTCATAAAATATTATTCTATCACAGATAGCTTAGTACTTCAAAATAGGCCTTAGTTGTGTCCTTTTTGACTATAAGTGCAATGTCATTCCCTTTGATTGTGTCCTTCCTGGCATAAGAAAATATACAATTCAAAATAGCCAAGACCAGTCCATTCCTGCTCACTAACATCTAGAATATTGACCTTAATCCATTCTATTTAATTTTTAATGCTTCCAATTTTTTTAGATATTTCGTCTCATTTTGAATCATGTCCCATCATTAGATAAGAGTCCAGAAGGACCTCTCGTAGGCTTGACTCTACCTGGGCTGTTATGGTGGACTTTATTTTGAGAAGTCAGTTCTTCCTCAGTCTTGTTTTGTGGGCCTTCTGACCTAAGGTGTTCATCTTCTGGCATTGTCTTCTATGATGACCTGCTTCTGTTCATTAGGTTTTCAGTTACTGTTGATGTTTTGATGTTCTCCTTAAGGTTTTCAGTGGCTAATTTCTCTGAAGTGGACTATCTATACCTTGTTTGTAGTCTGTTCTTTGTCTGGAAGCTCTGCTGAAACCTGCTCACTTTGGGGAACTCTGATGACATTTGAAATGGCAGGGATGTATTTTCCAGCATCACAGCAAAACACAGCTACCACAGTTAGACCAACATAAAGACAAAAGGCAGGCCACCAGGAGGTCGTTTACTCAGGCACAGATCAAGTGCTGGTCAGAATGGAGAAAAGAGAAGTTTACTAAAGAATGTATTCGAGAAAGAAAAAAGATGTAAAGGGAGAGAAAATGCCAGTTGTTGCCTTTCTAAGGAATCTAATCATGTACAGTTCATTTACAAATGAAGTGTATTAACACTGAATTTTATTCTATAAGATCTGGAATATGCAAAAGAAGTGCTGATAAAGAAATAGTTTTTGGTAATTTCCCCAAACCTATTGTTGTTGAATGCTTTCTGACTCAAAGGGTAGAATTGTCACAAAAGTTTTCCAAGGCTGACCTCTGCCTAGTGTTTAGTCCAGAAATGCCGCTCATAAGCCACTCTTTTTAGCAGACAGCGGTTCTCTTTGTTGCTTGTTTGGAGACACCCTAACAAGTCTAAGATAAGTGTATTACTGAAAGAACTTGTCTGCAGCCATCCAATGATGACAAAGATACATTTAAATATCTTTGTGTGTGTGTAATAAACACATGTATATATGAACTGGAAGCTTATTAATAACACTTGGAATTAAAACTCTTATCAGTGGATATAAAATTATAAGATTGATTTTGGTTAAACATGATTTAAACATTCTATCCCATTGCTATGCAAACTATGACTTTAAAGACTTTTTTTAGGAATACTTTCTGCATTAGTTTGGGTTGCTTAGAGAAACAAACGCATGGACATTCACATGTGTATAAGAAAGAGCTTAAGAGTTGCATATTGAGAAAACACTCCATTCCAGATCGAGTCCTTAAGTCTGATATTAGCCCATATATGTTGTAGCAATCTAGAAACTTCTCTTCAGATTCATGAAACGTGCAATGATGCTGAATGCAGCGGTTTGATAGTTTTGTGGGTCCAATAGTGATGTAAGCATCTCAGGACTGGCAGTGGTCTCTATGTGACTCCAGCTCCAAGGAACTAGCAAAGTTCTGATGTGTTTTGTCACCAAGAATGTCTCCCAGGGAGTGAGCATGTGTCCCAGCCCCAGCGAGCTCTTTATCCCCTTTGCACTTCCAAATGATGTAATCAAGCTGTGACCTGGTTGATGGGCTAAGCTTCACCCCTCTATTCTTATGAAGCAGGAACTTTAACCAGCTATTCCACAGAGCCCTACTGTGCCTCTATTCTTAATAATCTCAAATTGACCACAGATTATGGGACTACCACTTTGTAAATGGAAATTCAGAATGTGTACTTTTGAATGTATTTATAGAGATGGATTTAGAAATGGAATTTAGAGAAAAGTGACTTGAAGAGTTAATATACTATCAACATATTTCAATGAATAGCATAGAAATATTTTATATTTTTATTATCTGAAATTAAAAGTAAGTGTGCTAGTAGTTGTATGTACAAGTGAGTGTGTAAGCCAAGCAATATCAAATTGACTCAGACTCATAGAAGTGACAAGAATTTCAGGGTGCTGCCAGGATCCTTAAAGGTTGTGATTTTGGGGAAATAGATCCCTAGGTCTTTACCTAGAAGTGTATTGTGTAGACTTGAACAGAGAGTAGTCAAGTACTAATCTTTATATTATTGAGGAATATATCTGCATATATAAGACAGTTACTTTAAAAGTAGCAACCATACAAATCACTCTTATAGCACAGATCACAATTTTTTTTCTGGAGAGATATCAAATTTAATAACTCGCTGAACTCCCTGTCATAGAGTATTTTTCTGATTCAGTGACTCTAAGCACAAGATAGAATTAATCCTGCATTTCTTTAATTCTTTATAGGAATAAAAGCCTCATCTTCCCTATTCTCAAAGTAAAGAGAAAAACTAAATTTATTTTGAGTTTTGGAAAACTAGAAGAATGGGCGGTTTGATCTGGTCTACACATAAACTCTAGTTCTTGATGTAGAATTTTAATTTTAAAAATTTCCAATGCAAACCTTTATGTTCAAAAATGTATTGAACATTTCAGTTTAGTATTTGGCATTGGGGAGAAAACTGTAAATGTTATTACAAATAGAACGAAACTAAACAAAAATTTTAAATGGTGCTAAGAATATGAGAACATAATGAAATGTTATTAAAACTTACTTGAGGTCAGTTTGATTTCCAACCTATCTATAAAAGAATAATCTCTCATGGGTATGATTTTGTTCTTGGTCTTAGATGCCTGATACCTGGTTCCATTGACACTTCATGATGACACAGGCTGTTGGACTTCTTCCATTTGAGCTTTGTTCTTTCTTAGCTAGATTGCTGAGTGTCTATCTTCAAGCATTCAAGACCACAAATGCTTTATATATTGGTAGTTGGGCACCATCTACTTTCTTTACCACATTTGCTCGTGCACCCATTTTGTCTTCAACAATTGTGTCTAGAAAGTAATCAGCACAGAATGCCAAGTTATTAGAATAAAGTGTTCTTGCATTAAAGTGTTCTTGAGTTGAAGCTCAATGTCCATCTGCTACCTTAATACCAATGTAAATGGGGTGGTGGTGGGAAGGCACAGAGTGGAGACCCAGAGCTGATCTTTAGACAATTGGACATCCCCTTACAGAAGGGACATAAGGAAAAGATGAACAATGCAGGGTGCAGTACAGCACCAATGAAACCTCCCTCTAGTTCTTTAATTCTTCCTTCCCCCACTATCATGACTTCAATTCTATCTTACAAATCTTTGCAGACAAGAACATGTACAAATAAGAGCCCACCACACAGGGAATCCAGAAAAAAAATAAACCCCTCAGGACCAAAAAATGGAGTAGAGATAAAAGGAAGGTAGGGGGAAAAAGGGGAAATTGATCAGAAGGATCAACATATAACCCCCTCCCAGGGGGATGAATAACAGAAATATGGGTGAAGGGAATCAGATACAATGCAAGATATGAAAATATGGTTGTGGCAGTCATGTGCTTATGTTAATTTTATGATTGAAATGTAGGGGTGGAGTCTAGCCTGTTAATCTGGAGATAGCCAGATGAAGCCTCTATGTGGGCATGGCTTTCTCCTGATATGTCTGGGAAATCTGATATTTCCCTCGTGAAGATGAGAAGCTATCTTCCCGTGTTGTTGGGAGTTAGTCTGAGAGATGATGAATCACAGACAAGACAAGATGGCAGCATCCGAGAAACTGGAGGAGCCATCAGAGAGACCATACGGCTTTGCACTGATGGAGCCAGATGTCTGAAGCTGGGGTGGCCACCTGGAGACCTCTGCCAGCGATGAGTTACTTCTGCTATTGATGAACCCTGAGCCCTGGAAGTGAGGAGCCATGGGGAGACTCCTGCCAGCACTAGGACTCTGCACCCACTGACCTGTGACTTCGTGAGTCAGAAGGAGACTTTATAGACTGGTATCGGGCATATGAGCTAATATCGGACTTATGACTTGAACTGGAATGGGCTGGGGTGCTTTCTCAGTGTTCCATTCCTTTTGTTTATAAACTCTTTCCTTATATCCATTTGCTTGTCTATGAAATTTGTTCCTCTAGTCTACCCGGACTGACACAATGGTAATAATTTATCAAGGGCACAGGAGGGAGGGAGGACAAAAGCAAAGAGCCGATATCAAGGTTTCAAGTAGAAAGAAAAGGTTTTGGAAAGGATGATGGCAGTATCTATACAAATGTGCTAGACACAAAGGATGAATACATGTATTGTGATTAGAGTTATAAGAGCCCCCAATAAAAGTACTTAATTAAAAAATAAAATACTCAAGAAAGAATAATTCATATTATAAATGTGAGTTATTGCAAGCAAATACTCATGCAAATCTTATTCATTGTTCATTTTTGCCTAATAGAAAAGAATATACTTTGTAGCAGTATCATCTGCTTTTTTTTTTCAACTCACACCATTGCAAATGAAAAAAGATCATAGTTACAGTATTTGTTAATAGAAACTTTGACTAAGAGGGATCGCGTGTACTACAGAACTGAACCCTCCCCAGACCTGTGTCATTCTCACCGTTGTTATGTTTATGTGCGTTGTTGCAGCCTTTGTCAACCCATCTTGTTAAATTTCTTCCATTTCATTAGCCATTCATAAAAAAAGGAAATAACCACCACAAAAAAGTAGATTTTATGGAGTCAGAAGGCAGTGAGCACTAGTTATTTCTTCTATATTTGCTTAGTGATGGAACCCAGAAAGTTTGGAGATATTTAGAAAGCATCTGAAAATCGATCCAAGTTTCCTAATGTGAAGGACATAATGTGATCGAAGGGAATTATCCACTCTAAACAAGGAGCTTGCCTAACATTTTAATTTGATAGTATATATATATTGTGTTAGATAATTTATATACCAATATAAATTCCAGTGTTTTCTTTTAAAAGCGCTATTTCTTTCCCTCCTGAGTCCTCTCTCCCCAATGCTGCCTTTAAGATTTTGAAATCCAGTTCTTTGTTTGGAGCATCTGGCATAAATCTGTATCAGACACGAAGAAGGAGGGGTAAATTCTGTGGTCTGCATGAGAACAGCTTGACAGCTGCCAGTTTAATTTCTTGAAGATGCAAAAATTTCTTAAAAGCGGGAATCTCATTTAACATGCAAACATGCAGACTTAATACATTTGTTTTCTTTCCATTTTAGTGCTATTAATTAGGATGAAACAAAACAACATTCTTGCTCTGTTTTTTTAAATTAGTTAACATTATAAAAAGTAATGGTGTAATGTCAGTTTCTAAATGAGTAAATTTAAACAGTGAATTTGAAATTTCACTGAAGGTTTGCAAAATGTTATTATTTGGCATATTGATGACTTTGAAAATAATAGACAGCTATAATTTTGTAAAACATTATAGTGGAGCCATGGTTAAGCTGGGATCCTACCTAAAAGATTGGTGGTTTGAATCCACCAACCCTCTGTGGAAGAAAAACGAAAAGATGTGTCAATCAGCTTCATAAAGCCTGTGGCCCAGGAAACCTCTAGGGGTAGTTCTATTCTGGCCTATTGTGTCATTATGAGTCATAATTCACTTGATGGTCATGTTTTTTTTATTGTTGTTGTTGGTTTTAAACACTTGTAGGCTTATATTTCGAGTCCAAGAATGTAGGATAGGGAAAAGCGAGATGACAGGGAAGGACATAGATCATTTTTACAATGTCGCATTTGTAATTCTAACAGTCTTCTTTTGAAGGCATTCAATAGCTCATACCAGATGATACTGAAATGGGTTCGGAAACAGCAATCTATTCCATCATTGTGATTCTGGGTATGATTCCACTTACCAGAAACTTTATACACTTCAATGTCATTCCAAAATTTTATCAGTTTATCCTTTGAGGACATTTTGTCTGTCTCCAGTTTTCTTTAGTAATGCATTCCAATAATAAACAAACCTTAAAATCAGAAAGAGATACTACAAAACTGTGGCTGAGAACAGTCAAATATTGTCTTCTCATTTATTGTTCTGGTGTCCACTGGAGAAACTGTGGGAAAATTATGATACTCCCCATTTTGATTATCATCCCTGAGTACAATAGCTATTGTCCCAATTTGACAAAGCCTGAAATCATTCTAGAGGGTTTATTCAGTCTTTGTTGAGAGAGAAGAAAAAAACTAACTAAAAAATTAATCAGTTCTGGCACCTTTGCACTTCGAATCTGTTAAATATAGTTGTATAGCATTCATTTTAGCCCACAACATCTGAGACAGTTTGGTAATAATTATAATTTCCTCTTATTAGAATCTCCATGAAGTGAAATCCTTTATTTACAAATCACATTTTTGTTTTACATTCTCTCTTACCATTTCTTAGAGCAATAATAGCTAGCACACATATTTCTTAATGTCAAGTACTCTCCTAAGTGCTTTATAAAAATTAACTCATTGTTTTAAGCACCCCGGGAATATTCTCAGGTTTCCTAGAGAGAAACAGCTTTGTTTTTATGTCGAAGTTTCACTTATGATCTCCAATTACATACTTAGATGCTCCACCCTGCATGATTTCTTGAGGAATCATCAAGGGGCTTAAGATAACCAAATATTTCAAGAGAACTAGCTTGTCTTGGTAGTGACCCTTGATCCTTAAGAAGTTGAGAAGAAACCTAACAGAGGTGAATTCTTCCTCTCCTTTAATTTTTCCTGGGCTACTTTTCGCTGTTTTTTGTTTTGTTTTGTTTTGTTTTGTTATAGCCCTCCTAGAAGCTTGCTGTGTGCCGAATGCACATGATGGCAGGAAGCTTCTTATCTTTCCTTGTACCTTGTTGTGAAGTAACAGCCACATTGGTAAGTACTACAGCACACTGTTTAACTGCTTTTCTTTTTGATGAATGTCTTGTGAATCAGATAAAGGGTATGTATTTCAGACCATCATTACTGTGCTCAAAGTTCCAAACTGATTGTTAACAACACTTTATTTTTATGCTCATCCTCTGATTTTTCTTCTCCAACTTATGGAACTCTATTTTCCCTTCCACCCAAGTCAAAACTGGCTAAACTTCTATTTAGTTCATCATTTGGATATCATTTTTGTGGGCTGTTCATGGTCATTGCTCAATTTTTAATTGAATTATTTATTTTTATTCTTGCTGAATTTTGCAATTTTCTGAAGATTTTAGGCTAATCTCTTTTCTATTGTTTCATTACCCAGTCCATGGATTCTCTTTTAACTCTTTTGATAATGTCTTTTGATACAAATATATTTTAGGAGGTCTCAGTCATCTGTTTTGTCTTCTACTGTGCATGCTTCCTTTGTTATATTTAACTTTATGGCTATGCCCTGAGATATGGCCTTTAAGTGAGTCTTATTTTCTCATTGATGATGATGGTATCTTGAGTTTGATAAGGTACATAGTTATCAATCCTGTTTCATTCTTCTGCAGATGGACATGTGTAAGGGTTCTTTGTTCTTATTATATTTCTAGGTTACTTTGCGTATCATTTTCAGTTTGTTGATTTCTGGGTAGAGTTGTCTGTATGTTGCTCTCAGGTCTTTCTGCTTTGGTTGAGCCTCTCTCCAAAGTGTTTCCTTTAGTAAATTTTGTGATGCTGGTCTTGTTTCTAAAAATTTCTTTATCATTGTCTAGAAATAACCTGATTCCTCCCTCATATTTAAGGGATACACGAGATTTATGGTTAGAAGGGTTTGGCTGTTTTTTTTTTTTTTCATTGCTGTCTTGCCCACTTGGTTTCTGCTAAGAAATCTGAGCATATTCTTTTGGGCTTTACTTTGAAATGTATGGTTCTTTTATCTCTAGCTTCTCTCAGGAGTCCCTCTTTGTCCTTGATATAGAATAATTTTATTATAATATGTCAGAATGTTTTATTTAGGAGTCCATTCTTTGAGGTTCTCTCAGTGTTTTCAAATAGCTATTTTATCTTCTTTTTGTGAAGAACCTTTTCTATCATGATTTTTTGTAATATTTTCTCTATAGATTGTTTTGTGGTTTTGTATGTCTGTTTCTTCTTCCTATGGAATCCCGTAGGTTGTTCCTCTTAATAGTATTCCATGTAGTTCTCAGGATTTCTTTGGGTTCTTTGCTTTTTGTGGTTGTTGTTTTTTTGTTTTGTTTATGTTTCCTTCTTTCATTGGTTCTACACAAATGACTTGCCATCAAGCTGGTTAATTTGTTCTTTTTTTAAAAAAAAAATCTTGAAGTATTCTATTTGGTGTAGGATTTCTGGTTTTATGTTCTTACTATCATTCTCTCAAATATTTCTTCCCTCTATTGAAAGTACCTATGAGAACACCAGTCTTCTAAGTTATGCTTCAGGTAGCCTTTTCTAAAAAATATTCCTTTGGATCTGTGTACTATTCAGATGTTTATGTCTGTTTTTCTTTTCCTTTTTCTTCTCCTCCCTCTCTTCTTTTTGGTGTACTGCCAATGACTGCTATTTATGCTGCATCGTGATACAGTTGTTAGTGTTGGAAGGTCTTAGTGATATGGGAGTAATTGGCTTTGTTTTATCAGAAAATGGAGACAGTTGAGTACTTGCTTGGTGGGGCTTAGGAATGATTGGGACATTCCTTGCCAGGGTGTGGGGTCAGGACACCAGAGACATTCTTTGTTGTATTGAAGGAATGGTTGGGGCCTTTATTGTCAGATCACGGGAATAATAGGTCCTACTTCATTTATTTTGTTACCTCAGTTTTATTTGTCTCAAATCCTGAACTGGAGCCATGTAAAATTAATTTTACCATTAGAGATTTTCTCTAGCCATGTTTTCTAGAAAAAATGTGAATGTTACTCATTTAATCTTATTAATGATCCTACATGGTAATGCTTTTAAAAGCAAAAATACCATGCCATCTAGTGGATGTTGACTCATATAATGAGGCCATATAATGACCCTATATTACTTTTCCTGCACTATACATCTTACTGATAGCAGAATGCCTTAACTTCCTACCTCACAAATATTCTTAGATGATGTTAATTTCCCTCATTTTATAGATAAGAAAATAGTCATGAAAATTTAGTAAAGTTAAGAAAGTTAGTAAGCAACAGAAAAATGAAAGGGAAATAAACACACAAAATTTCCATCAAATCGATTCTGACATTAGCACGGTTCCTTTTACAGCAGCAGAGTGCACAATTTTCTCCCACAGAGCACCAGGAGGATTGAAACCAAATATTTTGATTAGTCCTCAAGAGTTTTAATTATTGTAGCACTATGGCTACTGTGAGCACCAGACAGGGATCTAAATGCATGGAGTTCAGAGAGAGAGAGCACACTTTGAGAGGAATGTTTAATGATGTTGTCCAGATGAAGAAAGCATTTTGGAACCAAACTTTTATGCTAACTTCAACTCCAGTTTACAAAAAATTGACTGGGAAATGAAAAAGATTTAGAAATAATAGTTTTGATTCTAACACAATGTCACAGAATAACTTTACACAATTGAAACAATTGCCAATGTATGTCTCTAATATGTATAGTAGTGATATAGGATAGCAGGGTGACAGAGTTTTAAATACCAGCAGTGCATGAATATTTTAGATGTATGCAAAAGCCATGTGATTAAATAGATGAAATTACTGGATTGCTATACTTTTAAAAGTATATCAGGGAAACATCTTGTGGATAATTATCTAATTGCTAATTTATGGCAAAATGTGACGGGGTGGTCATGTGCATATGTCAATTTCATGATTGAGATGTAGGGGTAGAGTCTAGCCTGCTAATCTGGACATAGCCATTGAGTAGCCAATAAGACCTCTGCGTGGGCATGACTTTCTCTTGAGACTTCTGGGAAATCTCGTGGTATTTCCCTCGTGGAGATGAGAAGCTATCTCCCCAGTTGTTGGGAGTCAGTCTCTGAGATGACGAACTATGGACAAGACAAGATGGCAGTATCCAAGGAGCTGAAGAAGTCAGAGGAGAAGCAACGCGGCCTTACTCTGATGGAACCAGACCTCTGAATCTGGAGAAGCCACTTGGAGACCCCTGCCAGTGCTCAGTTGCTTCTACCACCACTGGATGCTGTTGATGGACACTAAGACCTAGAAGCATGGAGTCATGGGGAGACCCCTGCCAGCACTGGGATTCTGCACCCACTGACCTGTGACTTCGTGAGTCAGAAGGAGACATTATAGACTGGTATCAGACATATGGGCTACTAGTGGACTTATGACTTTGAACTAGCTAGACTGGGTTGGGATGCTTTCCCAATGTTCCATTCCCCATGTATATAAACCTTACCCTTATATCCATATGTGTGTCTATGAATTTGTTTCTCTAGTCTACCCAGATGATCAGAGTGACTATTTAGTGTTAATGAACAAATTTACACACAATGTTTAGAACTGGACATTTACTCATGACTATTTTCAAAAATTTTCAACTCTTTATCATTTCATGTTAGAGCTTCCTTTACAAAAGCAAATATAATAAGTCATGAAATAAAATCTAATAGAAACTTTTCAAAATTAATGTACTATAATTTTCCATCCATTAAACCTGGAAAACTAGATGACAAAATAAATTTGTAATAAAGACAATAGAAATATATATAATTAATATTTAATTTGTATTTGCTGTGGTTTCACATTTGAAATTTAAAGAATAAATTTAGAGATTTGAGCATTTCATTCTTAGTATTTTTTCTCATTTACATAAAATAGTTAATTTGAGATATCATTATTATAATATGAATATCAATAATCCTTAAGCATATGAGCAATTCATATTGTGTCCATATATTTTTAACAGACAATTCTGGAAGTGAATTAACATCAAATGGATTGCTTTGAGAGATTCAAATCAAACTCTTTTTTCCTCATGATAATAGTCTAAACCTTATTATTTGACTTCTCAATTCTCCACTCCTACAATTAAATCAGAAGAACTTAGCAATTTATTATTTGACATTTTTCTCAGGTCTAATACTATTTTTCTATCAGCATTGTATTTTAGTTAGTCAGCTAATGTGGCACTGCCTATTATAGATATTGTGCTCACTGCATAGAACAATCCCAAGAAGCAGTGTTTTCATAAGTTACACTGTGGGTTGTAGTGTAGAGAATTATTTGGGTTTTTTCCTGAGATGTAGTCTTTATAACTTCCACAAAATGACTAGATCAAACCATGCAAATAGATATATGAAACTTTATTATGAGGATTAGTCAGTTTTACCATCTGGATGGGTATTATTACAAACCATCTCAGAAAGAGGAATGGACTTTCTCACCACCATTGAGAAAGAAAAGCCAGGAATAGAGCAGATCATTAGTTCAGCAAATAGCACTGTGTTAACAGAGGAGGGACGACAGCAAAGGCAGCACAACTGAGAACAATATCGTGAGACAGAAGGGTGTTCTTCGATAAGGAAATAAGTAAATCTGAGCGTCTGAGCATAAAGTTCCCTTGCAGAGCAAACTGCCTGCAGGTGCTTACTGGGGGTGGGGGTGGGGGCTGGCACTAGAGTTTTCAGTCATCTAACCAGAGTATAGTGTCTTGAGTTGATGATCATGGGAAAATAGAATTCCCTTTGTCTGTTTATCAACCTGTTAAAGCTAATTTGGAACATTTGCCCAGACAGAACAGAGGCCAAAGGATGATGTTGTTGAGAGAACAATAATGAGAACAAAACATGCCTGAAGGCCTAGCTGAAAGGAAACACTCTTAAGCAAAAGAACTGTACATTGGGAGTTTCTAATGCTGAATTGTAACTCATATTCATTAGTATAATCTGTGAATTCTTTGTAGTCATTGTAATGAAATATCAAATCTGCTAAATACGTAGAATGTGTCTTGGAGGGATAGTGCTAGAAATTAATTTTATAAAAAGGGAAGGATGGGATGACAGGAGGATATAGCACTTCTGACTTCCACTTCATAGTAATCATCCTTGTTTAATTGTCCTTTCCCCCTGTTAAATCAATGGAAACCATTTCATCCAAAACATATTGAACTTCTCTACTAAATTGTAACCAACAAATATGTCTTAAAAAACTATAATCAGAATGTTTCTTAGAGACAAATGTGGTGAGATTTGTTTTTATGTACTTTGGAAATGTTGTCAAAAGAGCTCAGTCTCTGAGGAATCATCCTGCTGGGTAAAGTAGAGGGCAGTGACAAAGGTGAAGAGGCTTGAGGAGATGGATTAACACTGCGACTGAGATGATAGGTACAAACACAAAAACAATTGTGAGGTTAATGTAAGGCCAGGCAATTCTTAGTTCTATTGTTCAGAGCATCACTATGTACCAGAATTGACTCGATTCATGATTCACAAAAAAAAGATTGTAACTCTTAACTAGAGTTAAAAAAACATCATTGGAAGATGTTGTGCACCTTGAGGATCCAGAATTTTTTCTGACAACAGTCATGTATTTGAGTTTCCTCAGACATATTCCTTTCCCTCTCTTGACGTGACTTTCCAATCAGTATTCCTCAGCCCTAGGGATGTCTACCTGTAAAGGTAGATTTCTTAACTTTTCATGACAGCCACTATGTAGTCAAAATTCCTCAAAAACTCTTTAAACTGAGGATTTCAGACTGAGAAATGCATGGTGTTTGAAGAAGCAGAAGACAGTTATATCAAGATTATTGAACTGCTGGTAGGCAGAAAATCTTTAATTTACTACATCAATACCCTACTTGCTGTATTAAGATATATATTATTCTGATAAACCTGATACTGACATTCTCAGTGAATATTATTATAAAATTTCTTTGATAACCAACACCCATTATTTGTGCAAATAATATCCAGCAATGAAAAGTCTTATTTAAACAAGTGACTAGTACAAGTGCTGTGATATAGAAGTAAATTCACATTAGCCCAATATTACTGCCTTACCAGTGTTTTTAAGAAATTAGTAACAGGATCTAATCAACAACAATGTTAACAGAAGATATTTAAGTCTGGGGGAGATGACTGATAAGACCTTCAGCCATAAATTAGCAAAGAGTTCTCTAAAGGAAGCCAAAACCAGATTAAAAAAAAAAAAAAAAGCACATAGATCCAGGAGTGATTCTTCAGCTTTCACTTAATCCTAATTCCAATTTAAGAACAATTAGTTCTCACACCATGGCCCTTTCAGTACTTGCCCTCTGGAAGGCACTACAGATAATATAGGCAAGAAAGAAATGTGTGGTGAAGAAATTAGATGGTGCTAGATTGTCAGTTAAAATAGCATCTGGGATCTTAAAAGCTTGTTTTCGAAGAAGCAGCCTTCTAAGTGATAAATCAACTAAAATAACTAAAATCTACAGAGAAGAAGCACACCAGTATCACTGACCAAAGGACTGCAAACCACATACGTGAAGCCAGAAGCAGGAAGAGTATAAAAAGCTAGATTATAAGATTGTAGTTTGCAAAATGGAAGCTGAAATTATCTGTGTGAGATCTGCATAGGAAATAAACATCCAGTGATTTCTCTCTAACTATAATAGACTGACTAGAGAAAGTGGTTACCAAACAGACTGCATTAGAAAAATGACTGTAGCTAATCAAAATTATAAACCAGACATTTAAAAAAATCTAGTTAGTTGATGCTCCCTTTGATACTAATCTATTTTTCAACATTTCCACCCGCCTTTTTTCTTGCTTGTTTGTTTCATGCTGGGGTTTATTTGGGTATGTGTTTTGTCACTGAGCATAGCCTTTTTGAATTTTGGTTGTTTTTGTTTTCCTATTATTCTGTAAATAAAATCCAAGATTGATGAAACTATAAAGACAGCAAGACAAATAAGAATTCCTGGGGGGGAGGGGGAGGGAAAATTGTAAAGTGTGTGTGTGTGGGGGGGGAGTTGAGGTGATAAAGAGAAACTAAGTCAGGCGGTTTGAGAATAAAGAGAATGGTTTGAAACTGGATTGCAGTTGTATTTATACAATACTGCTAGCTGTGGTTGAACTATGGAAGACATATCTGTATTGCCTCCCAACAAAATTATTTGGGTCTTACTACTCTGACTGCCCAAAACAAAATCACATCACTGTTCATTTCAACTGATAGCGTGTCCTCTAGGACACAGTAGAAACTGTTTCTGTGGATTTCCAAGACAGTCACATCCCCATGGAAGTAGAAAAGTCCATCTCCTGTAGAGCAGCTACTAGTATTGAACTGCTAACGTGGTGAATGGCAGCCCAACACATAACCACAGTGTCATCAAGGTTGCTAGATTCTCCCACGAGCCCTTATGTCTCAGTTGAATTTTATGCATCTAATATTCCCCTAAAGTAGAAATTTGTCCATTTGACCTAAAGTATATTTTCACATGCAACCAGATTAATTAATTTTTAAATCATGTTTACAAGTTCTATTTCTCAATTAGAATCACAAACAATATCTGTCTCCTGTTCTTCAGAATACAAAACTCCAATCTTTAAATAGAAAAAGTGATCCTTATATGATGTCCTTGTTAAATTTATTTCATTGTTCTCTTTTGTGCATTCTATTGCAGTGTATATTTAATCTTGGGAACATACTTACAGTAGGGATTTTGAGAATTAATATAGAATTCTAAAGATAATGATATATTGCATAATAAAAATGTACTACTAGTTGTCATTAAAAGAAGCATAACTCATTGTGACTCCAATTATAACAGAATGAAAACATGCCCAATATTAAAAATTTCGTTAATAATTCATTAATAATAATTTGTTTTCCTTTATATATGTGTGATTTTTAAAAGCCCATGAAACTCACAAACAAAAAGCATATGTTACTAAACCACATTCCAATCTGCTGAAATTAATATCACATATTTAGAATGCCACATTGGGAACTTGCATGCAAAATTAGCATGTATTAGACATAAAGTTTTCAAATAGCTAAGTCCTAAATTTTTCTTCTGTCCACTAGTAGCTGGGTTACTTTGTGCAAGATATTTAAAATCTCTGTCCCTCATTTTATTCAGATATAAAATAATAATAACAAAATAATAATAATTGAATCTTCTTAATAAGCTGTAAAAATAATTTAAGAAACTGATAGTTGAAAAATGTTGAGAAGATTAGTGAGTTATTAACATGGACTACATGTTTGCTAAATTAAAATAAATAAAAATTAGTTGATCTGATTAAGGAAGTTTATTTTGATCTGCCTTTGAAGACATGAGAAATCAGGAAGAGTATTTACACTACTAAACTACTAAAGTTTTTTGCTTTTTCAAATTTATTGTGTGTTTTAATTAAAATGGAACCATGAATTTGGAAGTATTTGAAGATATAATTTTTTGAAAGCTTTGCTTATATGAGCAGGGTAATACTGCTTACTTAAATAAGTATAAATTTGTCTGGATCTTTAATATATACACACACTGAAACAGTTTCATATTATAGAGAAATAAAGAATAAGCCAATTTATTAAGTAGAGGGATTTGATGGGTATACTGAGATACTTAGTACTATATAGCAGAGTAACCTATTAAAGAGTTTTCCTCTTTTCACTCCACATGCATTGGTGTCATATATATAGCCTCATATTCATTTATTTGGGAATAAATTTGGGATAAGACAGTGGTGACATTGGTTAACAACATCTGCTGCAGTATCAGAAGTACTATTGACTTGATATCCTGTCTTTTACTATAGACTGTACATGCCACTTATATATTCTAGGACAAATAATAAGCCAGACCATGGTCAAATATCCTTATAATTCTATTAAACTGTTTTAATAACTATGAGATGTTTCAAAATTTTAAAAATATTTTGAGCATTTTTAATATCAAATGTCCTTTCTAAAGCATCTCCTACAGATAAATCAGATCTACTGTGCTAGGTCAAAAAACAAGAGAGCACATATCAATCTCCTTAAGCTTTGGTCGACAAGTACAAGTTGACTAACCAAGAAGATTTGTACAGCTTCGGTCTTGTCGCTGCATTCTCCTTCTGCTTGATCAGCAATAGATTCTCAGGCTCATTTCTAATTGTTGGCTGGCCTCTACAGCTCTTGTACTGCAAGAGATTGGGGTCACAATGACCCAGAAGGGAAAAATCTTACAGTAAGGTAGCTCAGCATTTCCACACGAGAGTATTCTTATTATATTTATGTTAGAGACTTGAGATCTGACTCCACATTAAATAGAAGCTTTAGAGACCAATACAACTTGGTGTTAGATTCAAAAGCATTTATACACTTTTTAAGATGGAAAAATATGTATGCATATGCTGCTTTCACTATGTGCAGTTCAAATGAACATAACCAAATTGATCATTTTAAGATAGTTCAGCTAAAATGAATAAAAAGCATTCCCATATTTCCTTCGAACTGAGAATAAATTCTGAACACATTTTCCATACTGATTTATATAAATATAACTTTAATATTTAAAGTCAATATTTTAAAATATTTTATATTACTCTTAACATATGTATTGAAAACATAGGATTGAATACTGCCTAACTTATTTATAAGCATGAAAATAATTAATATACTAATTTTCCCCTTATTTTTGTTTCTTTAACTCATAAGTAAAAGAAGAAGAAATGATAATTTCATTTGAAATCAAAGACCATGATGATATAGAATTTTTACCAGTACCATTATATTTTCATATTGATAAAAAACCTTTTCAGGATATGTTCAGCATAATTTTTTTTTACATTTTGCTATTGTGCTTAACAAAGCTTCCTAGGATATCATAGCAAAAGTATTTTATTTAAACTCATATTACATAAAATTATACAAAGCACAATAAGCATCTAATTTCCTTAATTTACTTTTAAAAATAGATTTATAGATATGAAATTCATATAGCGCATAATTTGTTCATTTGTCACATTAAGATTTGTGCAATCATCACCACAATCAATTTCAGAACATTTTCTTCTCATATTCATTGTTGTTAGTTACCTACTTTCCCCAGATATCCCCTCTGATGCCACTATCCAATTATTATCTGTGTAGATGTATCAATTCCAGATTTAATATACTGAGAATCTTACAAAACACACCAAAGAGCAAACAACAAAATCAAAAAATAAAAATGTAAAAATACAATAATAATGACTATACAGAACATTGTAGTGCCTCAATCAGAGGTAAAGCAGAATTTATTAAATATTTAAACAACTTTCAAATAGGTCAAAAGAAAGATCAAATGATAGAGCATTGCATCCTACACTATGGTCAGAGGAACATCACTGGAGACTTAAAGAATATGGGGACATTGTAAGTGTATTTGATGTCTCCACTGTCATCTCTAGCTTTCTGAAACTTAGTGTTCAGAATGTGAGCTTTGATATCATTATTTTCTTGGGATTTGTGTTATATAATTTATAAACCCTGTGTCACACAGGCCAGTGAGCTCATTCCATGTAGATTTAGTTGACATATCACTTAGATGGCTGCTCTTTTTAAGAAGTCTTTAAAATTTCAAATGCTACTCTTTCTGATAGTTGGGAACCCTCCGGTTTCTTCACCAGATTTTGCTATATTATAAATGATCTCTTCATGAGAATGAACATTAAGCTGGGCTAAGTCATAAGAACTAATTGTTCTTAGGTTGAGACTGGTATTAAGTATGATCCCCAAATTCAGCCATATATCTATGATTTATGTATGTCTCTTGTTCATTTTAGAGACATCATCACCATTTTATGATAGAGAGTATTATGTCATCCTGTGACATTAGTAATTCTATTGATGGTGTCATTTATGTAGCCAATGGTATAGAATCTAAAGCATTTATGAGAATAGGAAATCATAGAAGTATGTACCAGCTTCAGACTATAATATATGAATTATTTATTTTTAGAGATTGAACTCTTTAGTGATTGGACATTTTTACACACAGAATATATTGGTACAACCATGTATTGGGTTGGTTATGGGGTAAAACGTTCAATGACATTCATTTCCAAAGGCAGAAACATACCTACAAGATTAATACATGACATAAGAAAGTGGAGAAGTATTGAAATATATGGAAAGAAATATATAGTATGAAAAAAATGGAATTCCAAGTCCATCACTCATTGGGCACCCTTAAATGAATAGAAGACTCCACATCCAACAACCGCCAATTCATAGACATGAAATAGCATATATATATATATACATATATACACACATATATACATGAGTGTATATATGTGTGTGTATATATATATATATAATGCCAGAGAATTTCAGCCTTAAATTCAAAGGACTATGCCAGTTCCATAAACCCACAATCAGTATTTGAGATAATTCTCAGTTCAATTAATGGGATTTCCACATAGAATCCACATAGAAACATGTTGCTGTTGTTGTGGCCTATGAAGAATATTGTATGACAAAATAGCATAGTCAAAAGTCCCCATAGTGTATAGAACATGTCCTGAGACACCAAAAGATTGATAGGTAATAGATCTACAGTATCCAATTAGGGACATGATGCTAGGGATATTCTCCCTTAGAGTTCTTTATAAGGATTTCTAGGGATTTTTTCCCAATAGGTGGCTGTTACTCCCACTTTAATTTTCCCTATAAGAGGCTACTCAGCCTGGGGTAGTTGTTACCTTCTCCGAGAGCTACATGCCTCCCTTTCCTCATTTTGACTTGAATCACCAGTAAGTAATTACAGTAAGTAATTACACAGTACTATCACTGTGTGCACTTGGATGCCCCTACCACAATGTGATACAGCAAAAACTGAATGTTCTCCCCCTTTCCTCTTCTTAAAGAGCTGAGGCCAGCTGAGGGAGCTCTCTTCTGTCTAAGCGGTGTTAAGGAGATGATATCTGATTCTTGGGCGCTGAGACAAATGCTCTAAATTATTACTTGGGACAATGGATTAGAAGATTGCATGATCTGAAGGCAGAAACCTGCCTTTATCTTGGTTATTAAACAATATTGTAAGTTGTTGCTGTTGTTCACATTTTGCTACTTTTGCTTAATAAAGCTTTCTAGGATATCATAGCAAAAGTATTTTATTTAAACTCATATTACATAAAATTATACAAAGCACAATAAGCATCTAACTTCCTTAATTTACATTTAAAATAGATCTATTGATATGAAATTCATATATCGCATAATTTGATCATTTGTCACATTAAGAAGATTTGTGTAATCATCACTACAATCAATTTCAGAACATTTTCTTCTCATATTCATTTTTGTTAGTTACCTATTTTCCCCAGATATCCCCACTGATGCCGCTATCCAATTATTATCTGTGTAGATGTATCAATTCCAGATTTAATATACTGAGAATCGTCCTGCAATCAGTTCTGATCCATAGTATGTTTATACACAGCAAAAGAAAATACCCACCGTCCTCACAAAGGTGCCCCTGACTGCGTCCATTGTTGCTGCCACAGTGTCACTCCGTCTTCCTGAGGTCCTCTCTCTTTCTCCCTGTCCACGACTTTACCAAGTTTCGTGCCCTTTCTGGGGACTTGTCTCTCCTGACATGTCAAAAGTATGTTGGCTAAGCCCTGGTGGCTTAGTGTTTGAGTGCAGGACTGCGGCCCACAGGCTTGGCAATTCAAATCCAGCAGCAGTTCTCTAGGAGCAAGGCTAGGTGGCTCCCACGACGACCAGAGGGCAGTGATAACCACCTCCAAAAGAAGTATGTCAGATGAAGTCTGGTCTTCATTGTCTTCTAGGAGCACTCGCCAGTATTTCTTCTGAGACATGCTGGTTTGTCTTGTGAGCAGGTTTTTGTATATTCAATATTCTTCACCCACAACTCAAATCAAGTACTTTCACTCTTTTTCAGTTTTTCTTATTCAATGTCCAGCTTTCACATGCTTATACGGTAATATGAAATGCCATGGCTTGGGGCAGAGCACTCAGTGATTAAAAAATATTTTACCCACTTGATTATAGATTATTTACCAGACATTTACATTATTTTATATCTAGCATTTACATCTATTATTTACTTGACCACTATGAGGAAAATATCCAAACCTCATTACTTAACACTACTGCCTTTCTTTTCTTTCTTTTTTAAAAGATTATTGTAAAAAAAAAAAAAGAAAAAAAAGATTATTGTAAACGGGGTGATCATTTGTAGAACAGATCAATGGTTTTCCATTCAATGATTCATATACATTCTCTTTCTTCACACTGTAATCTCCTAAACATAATATCTCCCTGTAAGTCTTGTCTCCATTTTTTCTTCCCTCCTTTTGAAGCCTTTCCTTGGACAAATGCTCTCTCTTTAATCCCAACTTGTTATTTCAAGGTTGTTTTGTGTTTATTTCTGTTACTGTTCCCATTATTGTTTGGCTGAAATTGAGCCATGGGGAGGAATTCCAGTACAGACATAAAGGGTGACCAAGAGATTTAGCTTGGAGGTATCACTAATGGTACTCTGAAAAAAAAAAAAAAGACTGGTCTATTTTATGGTTTTGAATTTTGTTTCACAATTTTCTCTCTTTCTCTGAGGACATTTCAATGTGAACCAATTCAGAGGAGTTTGTATTGATGACTGGATGCCTTCCCTTTTTCTGATCTGAGAGTGGTAGGGACTGATACTCATGTGATACATTACTCCCTTGGATGAATTGTTACCATGCACTTTGACTTTAATCACTCTTCTTTTCTCTGGACAGGGGAAGAACTCTGATTTCACCCTGGATGATTGTTCAGATGATCCATAAGAACTTGCTCTCACTTAAGTAGGATGGAGAAACTTGTCTTCCTGGAATCAACATTGTTTTTTTAATGATCCAATCGATGTTTTCTAAATTTAAGTATCCACCACTTGCCTATCAGTTTGCCATACGGTGGTGACTTGTATGTTGCTATGTCACCAGTACATCAAATCTCAGTAGGGCCACCACCAACCAAGCGATCAGGAACAGACTCCGCAACCGTAATGCTGGAAACAATACATTCTGAATCCGAGAGAAATAAAATGGGAGTGACTTTTGGAAATAGCTGTTGGAAGCACAAATGATCAAAGCTAGTTGATCTTGTCAAAGACAGCATTAACCTAATAATACAAGACTGTTTTTTTATCCTTATAAGCTAGTGTAATTGAGAAGTTTAAAGAAAAATGCATCAGAAAGTATACTAAATAGTTTGGAACTGAAGGTGAGGTATGAAGTACTAACCTGAAAAATAATAAAAGCAATAATAAGCAATGCCCAAATTATGAAGGTCTCATGTCAACCAGTGTCTTATATATCAGTTTCATAGTTTAATTGCCTCTTTTTTATTTTTTTGATTTCATTATTATTTCCTTCTATTTCAATATCATTAAAAATCTGATATTTATTTGCCACTGGGGATTAGAAACATTACCTACGAATCTAGAGCTACATTCTATTTATTTACTTATTTGTCATCATTTTATTAAAGGCTTTTACAACTCTTATCACAATACACACATACATACACTGTATCAAGCATTTTTGTATTTTGTTTCAATCATCATTGTCAAAGAATTTTCTTTCTACTTGAGCCCTTGGTGACAATTCATTTCTCCCTTCTCCACTCTCCCTCCCTCATGACCCCTTGATAATTAAAAAAAAAAATCATGTCTTACAGTGAGCACTATCTCCCTTCACTCACTTTCCTGCTGTTTGTCCTCCTGGGAGGGGTTTATATATTGATCATTGTTATTGGTTCCCTCTTTCTCCCCACCGCCTTCTCCTTACTGTGCTTCCCTCACTACTCTCATTACCAGTCCTGAAAGGTGTATCTGTCCTGGATTCTTTGTGTTGAAAGTTCTTATCTCTGTCAGTGCACATGCTCTGGTCTAGCCAGATTTGCAAGGTAGAAGTGGGGTCAGGATGGTGGGGTGGTGGGTGGTGGGAGAAAGCATGAAAGAACTAGAGGAAAACTGTGTTTTTATCATTGCTATGCTGCAACCTGACTGGCTCATCTCTTCTTTGTAACCCTTCTGTGAGGGGATGCCCAATTGCCTACATATCACTTTGGGTCTCCACTATGCACTTCCCCTCATTCACATCAATATGATTTTTTGTTCTGGGTCTTTGATGCCGGATATTTGATCCCATTGAAACTTCCTGATCACAGGCTGGTGTAATTCTTCCACTTGGGCATTATTGTTCCTCAACTAAATGACGGCTTGCTTATCTTCAAGCCTCAATGACCCCAGATGCTATATCTTTTGATAGGTGGACACCATCAGTTTTTTCATCATATTTATTTATGCACCAGTTGTATCTTCATTAATTGACCTTCCTTGGGCTTTCAGTAATTCCTCTCCACTACATTGTACTTGATCAAGCCCCACCAGACATCCTACAGGGGTCTTCAAACTTTTAAAACAGGGGGCCAGCTCACTGTCCTTCAGACCATTGGAGGGCTGGACTATAATTAAAAAGACAAAACTAAACTATGAACAAATTCACTGCGGGCCTGAAATGAATAGACTGCTAAGCAGGACAGACAGTATGGCAAAAACACCCGGCGGGCCGGTAAACGTCCTCAGCGGGCCGCATGTGGCCTATAGTGGGCTGCATGTGACACACGGGCAGTAGTTTGAGGATGTCCTCATCACCCTTGCCCTTGATTTTAAATCACTTATTGTTCCCTTGTTCCTGGGTTTGTTAGCTCCCCACTCCATTTCTCCCTCTTCCCCTTCTCCCGTGAATCCCCGAAACCATCATTCCTGCTGTTTTCTCCTCTGTTTATCCCAACTATCTTATCTAGATAGACACGAAAAACAAGAATATGCACAAAAACAAGACAAGGCAAAACAAAACAAAAAGAAGCACAACAACAACAAAAAGAAAAGTCTATAAGTAGTTCCAGTTCTGTTGTTGACTTTCATTTTCCAGTTGCGTCCCATGTGGTGCCATGCCTTGGACCCAGAGTATATTTTTGGGATCCTCAGAGGCATCATTGTTCTCCTTCCCTTGTTGTAGAGCACTACTTTATTGAACACGTACATGTTTTTAACACAAAGCAGAAGAGTTTACTCTCATGATGAAGTGTTGGATGATGTTGGTATTTTGCCAGTTGTAATAACTTCACTATTGGAATGTTTTGGATAAGCTAGACTATCACTGAGGATAATGATGGAGCTTCTATTCAGAGAATTAGTTAGAATTGTTTGTATGTTTTTTTTTTATTTTCAATTTTTCTGTGGTGTCATTTCACTGCACATACGAATGTGCCCATGGGTGCTAGCAAAGTAATCAGTGATCTTGTCTATATTTCCAAGCAACAGCAACAAGTGACTTAGCGTAGAAAAGACACAATCCTTTCTCTGTAGAAATGATAAGGGGGAAAATATCTTCTTTTCCTCATTATTTCTTCCTTCTTCAATACTTCCTTTCTCTTCAAAATCCATGAAGTTCTTATGAGTTAATTCTATTTATTTCAAATTGTTGTATTGTTGTCATATCGACATTTTACATTGATCATCTTATCCTGATTAAATGCTGAAAGAACTTTGACATAACTAAAAAAACCTTCCATTCATAACCCTGAAATTTGTTCCGGCAACTTACTCTAAGAAATAGGCAATGTTTTGAATATACTGATAATCACCAAGTGCATTCAGCTATAACTCAATCCTACTCTACATCTGGTATAAACTATATAAAGTAATTTCACAAAAGAAATGAAACACTATGGAATTCAACATTAAAGTGAACAGTTTAGAGGTTTCAGACCTTATAAAGGCTAAAAAATTAATGTCTACAAGCTGAACTTAACCTTTCTGCCAAAAGTCACTTTACTTTCCTTGTTTTTCTTAAGGAAGAAGGTAACAGGTAACATAATGGAATTGATCGCCTTCACTTGTATATATATATATATATATATATATATTACTTTTAATGAGTCTGTTTGGGGTTTTTAAATGATTGCCAAATTATCATTAGCAAGTATTCTTGCCCCTTCTCATACTGGATAGAGCTGTCATCTAGAAGCAATCTGAAATATGAAGAACTACTCTTTTAGATGAATGACAATCTACAGAGATTTATTAAAGAAGATTTTATGCTCTTGTGTAAAAATAGAATTGTTATATTTCTATGCAACTATAAATTTCTTCATATTTCAATCTCTGAGATATTCTTGATTTTGATTTATTCCAGATGGTAAAAAATTCATAATAAAGACAAATGAGTAGATGCCAGGCATATCACATAAAAATATTTTGAAGCAATGTTTGACAGATAAGAAACCTTTGGACCAACCATGTAACAGCTTTACAAACTCTTTTATTTTGTTTTCTCTAAGGCAAATTCAAGCATGTGAATTTGTCATGTACATTCAACAGCCAACAGGGAACCCTTTTGGCCCTGTGAATTATAAGCCTTAGTCTGCTAACCACGAGGTTGGTGGTTCAAATCCACCAGCTGCCCTGCTTCCTTACAGACATTCAACACTCAACATACCTTGATACATACAGAGCATACAGAGATAATGATATATCCTAAAACATCTCCTGTTTGTCTCACTTACATAGTACAATTAACAAAAGAAGAATTTGATCTTCTAGAGCAAATTCTAATAGTAATAAAAAGTTTAATTAGAGGAATAACTCAATTTTATTGATAATTCAAAACATACATTGTTATCTGATAATCTAAGAGCATTAGATTATGACTATGTCTTGTTCTTATTGCTTTTTCACAATAATAACTTAATAAATGCTCATTTTAGAAATGTTAATGAAGGACAAAGAGTCCAAACTCAAAATAAAACTATTTTTGCTAGATGTTTTGTACCATATTTTTACACAAATAAAATTCACCACCTATATTTGTTTCCCAACTATTCCATCAAATCTGGAATCATTTTTTGTTCAAATACTATGTTTTTTCTTATTAACAGTAAAACAAAAACAAAACAATGAAACAACAACATAGGGACATGCTTGGACAATACCTTCCATGAGGCATTGGTTGGCAAATACATGTAGATAATGTGTTATGTGTATAAAAATATAGTTCGTATTATATCTTAAATCACTATAATGGTTTTTCTCAATCAATAATTTTTATATTTTTTAGTTAGGCAGATTTTCTCAAGTATGATTCATTGTGGTCCAGCCATCAGACATGAAGTTCATTTGAGTGAGAAAAAAAGACAAACTATAATTTACCTCAATGGAACGTGACAGGCAGTATTTTAAAATAAAAATAGTATTTTATGCCACTCCCTAAATAGAATTCCACTATGTAGAAATCAGCAGAAAGCTTGAAACTGTACAAACTAGCAAAAGGGTCACCATGATAGGAAAATGCAGGGAACTTTCTTTCTCATAGCTCAAGCTAATTTAGAAAGTTCAAACAAGAAAAAAGTTTCTCGTTCATAGCTCTGCCAACATTTGACGTCAGCTGAGCAATGCCCATGGAAGGCAGTGAATTGCCATCTCCTCTCTTAGCCCTCCCCACTTTCTGCCCTGCAGCAAGCAAACTTGAACTGACTGCAGGCCGGAAAATAGTGACCTCATTGTCCTGGTCCCCACGTTAGGCCTCAGTGCAGTTAGATGATTGAGAAGCACAACATGCTCCACAGATGTGGGACCATGTAATTCTGAGCTTCCTCCAGCGGGGGAAAAATAATAAATAGAAGAGCATTGCTAGGCTGGAACGAAAGTTTCTTAAAGGTGTAAAATAACCATGAATTTCCTCTTACTATTCACAAATATTTCAAATATTCACAGCCAATTTAAGAATGGTGGTTGACAGCTGTTCATAATATTTTTGCCTTTGAGTATACATGCATACTAATAATACTTTTTAAAATATTGTAATCTTGTTACTTATTTAATATTCAACCCCCTAGTTTATGATTTCCTAACATTTGAAAATGTGTATCAACGTCTTATAAAGCACTTGTGCATTCACTTCATTCTTTATTTATAAAATTGTAATTGAATTTTGTCTCAAAAGTCACAATTAATATTTTAACAATTCCTAAAAATTTAACAAAAATATGTATTGCCTACAAAGTTTGAGGAGTAAATCATCCAATTTTGACTAACTATGATGAGAAATATAACTATATTGGCAATCATGTCCCAGAGATACTACCAAAATAATGTAGTACATTTTCCAAGTTTTGTCTTATTATAATTAATGGCATTTTAGTTCAAAGAGAAAACTGCATATAATTTAAATAGAGACAAATTTCACTCATCTTGTTATAAAGCCTATTTTGCAAAGACAAAATTATTTAATATTTAGAGCTAAGAACTTTTGAACTATAGGGAGCTGTCATAATAACTACCATATAAACTTGTTTATAAACTGAGTTTTTCAGCACATTTTTAATGCAGTAAAATTCAGTGCCTCGACTGATATTCAGCTCAATTTAGACTCGAGTATATATGGTACATTAAATTCTAAAATCAGATCAGATATGTGAGGTTGGCTTTCTTCTGGCATATTTTAATGTGACCAACAACTGAACTTTAGGAGATGATATTTTGTGCCAATAAATGAATGTTAGCCAAAGATAGTGATACTTCTGGTGCTGTCACTGGTGAAGTTTGAGTTCTAGTTATATCTCTAATGTGAATTTCTGGAAGTGAAAATCATGCAGTACAAATATTTTTACCCTAAAACCCATGGATTTTTTTTCCAATGTGGAAATTACTTTGGCTACAGGGAACAATTTGTACCCATGGCTACTGTACGTTGGAAAAGTACTTCTATCCTTAAATAGATTCCTGAGTCTACCTTTGTACCCTGCAAATAGTTATGAAATCAGCCATTCAATTAATCACCCCTTACATTCAATTTAAGGGAAACAAGAGAATTGCGGCACTGTATGTACTTTAGAGAGTCTTTTATTTGAGAACCCTTTCACTAGCTTGCTTTGAAAACTTAATTTGCTAAAGTTAAAAAATATTTTCCTTTCATGATCATATTTCAACATCACCATTTACAAATTACAGACTATGACAAAATATAAGATGAAAACAAAGATAACCATATATACATTTCTGAACCATGTTCAAAGGTTATTTTGTTTCTTAAGGGCTATGTTAATGGAAGGATGAAACTTAAAATATATATATATAGATAGATAGATAGATGATAGATAGATAGATGATAGATAGATGTTGACAAAAAACTATTGTGAAATAGCTTACTACTCTAATTTGAAAAACAATTGTGTTATAATCACTGTATATTAGGCTTATATTTTATGTTGTAAGGTACCATCAATTTGGTTCTAACCCATAGGGACCCTATACACAACAGAAAGCAACACTGCACAGTGCTGAGACATCCTGAACACTGTCCTCTGCCTGAGCTTGATTGCAGCCACTGGGTGTCTATTCACACACAGTGAGCACAAACTCAGTTCTTCGCGTTTGCTGCCCTTCCACTTTCTCAAGCATGACGTCCTTCTCCTGACAGTATGTCCAATGTATGGAACTTGAAGTCGTAGCATCCTTGGCTACAAGTAGCACTCTGGCCCTACTTCTTCCAAGACCGATTAGTTTGTCCCTTAAGCAGTTCATGGTGCATTCAATATCCTTTTCCAGCACCACAATCCAAATGCCTCAGTTCTTCTGTGGTCTCTTCATTCAATCTTCACCATTCACATGCTTATGAAGGAGTGGGAAATACGATGGCTTGTAGCAGGTACAATTTAGTTCTCAAAGTACCAGTCTGCTTTTCAATACTCTAAAGAGCCTTGTGCAGCAAGCCTTGAGGATGATCTTCCCACTCAGAACAGCCAATGTACAGAGAGGACCAGATGGCCACCTCCACTATGAGACATGACAAAAGGCCCTATTGAAACAAAACTGGAGACATAGTGTCAGGTTTGCGGACAGTCTCACCCTACTATGCAGAGGAAAACCCTAAGGGCATGCAGCAGAGCAGCAGGGGGAGCAGAGCATGAAGGTCCTGTGGGCGTGCCACAGTAGACTTGGGGGCCCAGGAGTGGAACCCCATCAGAATCCACTGGGTGCCAATCTGAAAGGCCAACAAACAGACCTTGAACTATTTATAGGTCATTTTTGTGAATCCTGTATTTATTTATTTAATTATATATGCTTTCTGGACATTGTTTTCTTCTTGTTGCAATCATCACTTTTTGGCTTTTTTGTCACTTCATCTTGCTATGTCTTATTTTTTGGTACATATTATTATCTCTGCAATGCTATCTATATAAGATGGGCTGAATTATCAGGTTAAAGGAAAAAATGGCGGGACATATGGTCTTATATAGGAGAAGGAAAGTGGGAAAAAGGTGGTGGTGTTGACCAACCCAGGGACAAGGGAACCACAAGTGATCCAAAATCAGTGGCAATGAGGGTGTGAGAGGCCTGGTAGGGATCAATCATGGGTAGGATAACTCAGAGAAATTATTGAAACCCGAATGAAGGCTGAGCATGATAGTGGGACAGGAGGGAAGTAAAAGGAAAAAGAAGAAAGAAATTGGAGTCAAAGGGATTTATAGAAGTCTAAATACAGGCATGTACAAATGTAAAAATATTCATATATGATGATGGGGTAATAGATCTATGTGCACCTATTTATAGATTCAGCGTTAAGTCAAGAGATGAACATTGGCCTCCTACTCAAGTACTTCCTCCATGCAAGAAAACTTTGTTCTATTAAAATTGGTATTCCATGATGCTTACCTTCACAACAGGATTGCTGAAGACAAAAGTGTGCACGTATAGTTGTGGTGAAGAAAGCTGATGGTTCTGGACTATCAAAAGCTATAGCATCTGGGGTCTCAAAGTTCTGAAGGTAAATAAGCCACCATCTAGCTCAGAAGGAACAAAGCTGACGTGGAAGAATAACAGTAGCCTGTGTGATGATGAGGTGTTGAAAGGATGAGGTAACAGGCATCAAAGAACTAAAAATTTTTTATTGTAAATAAGGGGGAGTGCAGGTTGGGGACTCAAAGTCCTTCTGTAGGTAATGGACTTCCCCTTTCAGAAGGGTTGCAGATAGGAGACAAACTAGTTTGGGTGCAGTGTAGCAATGACGAAAGATACAACTTTCCTCTACATCTTAAATGCCTCCCCCACCTCACTATCAAGATTCCAATTTTACCTTATAAATTGGCTAGACCAGACGAAGTACACTGATACAGATAAAGCCAGAAATATAGGGAATCCAGGACAGATGATCCCTTCAGGACCAGTGGTGAGGATAGCGATAGTGGGAGGGTGGAGGGAGGGTGGGTAGAAACAGGGAACAGATTATAAGGATCTACATACAACCTCTTTCCTGGGGTATGGAAAGCGAGGAGGCATCAGACAGTGTCAGATATGACAAAGTAATAAAATTTATAAATTATCGAGGGTTTATGAGGGAGGGAGGAATAGGAAAGGAGGGAATAAGAATGAGGAGCTGATGCCAAGGGCTAAAATAGAAAGCAAATATTATTAGAATGATGAGGACAAAAGAGGTACAAATGTGCTTGACACACAATGGACTTATGTATGAATTGTGATAAGGGTTGCATGAACCCCCAATAAAAGGATTTTAAAAAAGCATTGCTGATACTAACTGCATAAATATTTTATTTTTGGTCCTAATAATTAATTAACTTTCTCCAAAGCATAACAGTAAAACATCACTAAAGGGTTCACAATAGATAATGTTTTTGAACATCTATCTAACCATAACTCTATTAATAGAAATAAATTGTTTTGCTAGGGGCTATGATCAACCTTATGCATGGACACATATAGACATTAACTATTTTAGACCAATCTCTATATGAAAGTCTCCATATTACAGATGAGAAAGCAGAGGCAACGGAAACTTAAGAGAATTAACTAACTGACCAGAATGAAATACTTTGGTTACACCAGAGGCAGGATTCAAAAGCATGCTTAGCCAGAGTTCATACTCTTGGTCATTATAATGAGCTACTGACTCTTTAGCAGAACTCTGCTTTTGATGAGAAGAGTAAATTTTTGCTAGAGTAAATAATTTCTGTAATATAAAAAATAATGTGGGTCAAAAGTATAGAGAATTTTAGCCATGTTCACAATTCATGGGAGAATCAGCTATTATAAGGCCATGCTGTGTGCTACGTGCTTGTGGGGGAAGTTCACATACTTGTGTAGAGTTCCTGCGTAGTGTGAGTGGTTATAACAGCAGTTCTCAACCCGTGGGTCATGACTTCCTTCGGGGTAGAAAAACCCTTTACAGGGTCCACCTAAAACCATTGGAAAATACATATTTCCAATGACCTTACTGATCAAGACACCATTCCTCTATCCATCTCCAGGCGGACAGCCCACATACAGAAATGCCCACATATGAGTAGCTGACATGAAAACTGTTACCCATGCTACACTATGCTTCAAGGGAAAATTTCATTTATTTGTAATTTGAAATAAATATTTCCAAATATATAATTACATATTGTTTTGTGATTAATCACTGTTTTAAGTATGTTCAATTTGTAACAATGAAAATGCATCTGCATATTAGATATTTAACAATTCATAGCAATAACAAATTTAGAGTTATAAGCAGAAATGAAAATAATTTTATGGTCAGGAGTCATCACAACAAAAGAAACTATTAAAGGATCACTGCATTAAAGGAACTCTATTAAAGGTATTCGGCAGATTGAGAACCACTGGGTCATCCAGCAGCTGGCAAAATCATGGAACTTTGAGTCCACCCAGATGTGATTCAGAAGACAGGCCTGGGAATGCACTTCCCAAGATCAACTTTGATAGCCCTACGGACAACAGTTCTAAAGTGATGCATATGAAGTTGCTATTGTGATAGTTAGTTTTAAGCATTTATGTACATTGCATTGTAATAGAACTTATTAATTCATATTTGTTATTTTTCCCATCATGAACAAAACTAAATTTTCAACTACAGAGTAATAAACACAAAACAGTTCCTAAAGCTTTGGTCATTATCCTCCTAAATATATCTTTTAAAATCTGGTTTAATTAATCTCTTCTCATGCTCTACTTCAGGAGAAAGATAAGGCTATCTGCATCCATAAAGTTTCACAATCTTATAAACCCAGAACACAATTCAACTGTCATAGATTTTTATGAATCTGAATTGACCTGATGCTTGTGGATTTTGTGGATCTCATGTTTTGCTATGAACATGGTGTCCAAACACCTAATTTCAAATGAACTGACATCATTTCATGTGTTATAGACATTCTATTACAAAAGTAGATAATTATTCGTGTTCTAATCAGACAAGTAAGAGAAACATTGTTTAAATAGCTAAAAAGTACAAGACATGATGCTGTTCATTTTTTATTCTAAAAATGTGACTGGAAATTAAAAATCTATCTAGTTCTGGTACTCAATAATTGATAAAGTTAACATAGATGCAATGATTTGTACAGAAAAATAAATTATTGTACACCAAGGGGGATTAAGAAATATTATGGCAAAGGTGCTTCAAAACATGTGATTCTGGTGTAAAGGAAAAGAAAAGTCAGTCCTTACGCACAACAGTGTGAAGGAAGCTTGATAGGGATTACTAGTGGAGGAGTTGGAAAATTAAGTGATACATAAATCATACATCTAAGACTATCACTTCTAATTTTCTAAGCATTCAAAAACCCCAAATTAACTCATTATCCATAGTCGATTACAGTTCATAGCTAACCTCTCAGAGTCAAATTGCTCTTTTGGATATGGAACTAACTCTTTGCAGAAGCAGAAAATCCCGTCTTTCTCCTCCAGGAGAAATGGGTTCCAATTGCTGGTCTCGCTGCTTGCAGGCCATGGCTTGCTCTATGTCACACAGCTACTAAACCCTTCAAAGCGGTATCACTATTTTTCTTCATGAGGTTCCTCCTAGTGAGGATGATTCTTTCATTTACTGCTTTACAGATTTCCCTTTATCCTCTTAATATTAACATCCTGCTTTCCCTGCGTCTATGTGGTAAAGTGTAGTTAGTTACTTGTCATGACTCTCCAATTGTCTTTGCAACTTCTTCGCAATGACTGGGTGGAAATGTGCAAAGGTGTTGAGGACTCTAACTTGTGGACCACTCAGTTTTGTTAGTCCACTGAATACAGTTATGTGCTATGACAGAAGAAGGAAAAAGAATTCCACAGCCTTAAAGAAAAAGAAACTTCAATGGATCCCAAATGAAATCCTTCCCAGGAATAATGGGGTCAGAAGAATCAGAAGCTGCACCACTAAGATAATGAGACGGAGCAGAGAAGATTCGTGGAGACCATGAGCTGGAGCGTTGGGCTTCCATTCCACAGAATGAGTCAACTTAATGTCTTCAAGCCAAAGGCTGGCTTGTAGAGTAGGATTTATTCACTAGAGCTAAGGGATATGTCCAGCACTTGCCTGAGTAGGAAAGAAGTCCAGGGGTAGAATAGCTGAGAGTCTGTGGACCAGAAAGGGGTATAGTGAATGGCATTGCAGAGAAGAGGCATCACTGTGGAGAAAAGAAATACATTTGGATGTTTTTGTTGATCCTAAATTGTGGTTAGTTGTTAGATGTTGTCGTAGTATTTATGATTCAAATCACACAATGTACAAGAGAACAAAATTCTTCTGGTCATGTGCCTTCTTCAGTATGGTTTTGATAGTTGAGCTCATGTTTTGCACCACTAAGACAATCCATCTCAATAAGGGTCTTCCTCACTTTTGCTGCTCTTCAACTGTATCAATCATGAAGGCCTAATCAAGGACTGGCCTCTTGTGTACATAGTTTATGAGACCATATCTTGTCATTTATGCTAGATAAGTTTCTCTAGAAAAAAAACAGTACCCTTATGATTATATGCATGTAGATAGATGATGGATGGATAGATAGATGATAGATAGATAAATAGAGGATAGATAGATGATAGCTAGATAACAAAAATATATGCAGCAAATTAGTCCACACATTGCAGTATAGAGGGCTCAGTTCAACTCACTTCAGTGAAACAGTGAATATACAGTTAGTTCTAAAATTCACAAAGAATACTGGGTCCAATGTCAAGGAAGTAGAGAGCTGAGTCTTCTTTAAGACAATGCAGGTGTGTTTGTCCAGGTAGACTAGAGGAACAAATTTCAAAGACACACATATGGATATAAGGAATGGGTTTATATTCAAGAGGAACAGGACATTGAAAAAATAGCCCAATCCAGCTCAAAGTCACAAGTCCGATATTAACCCATATGCCTGAAATCAGTCCATGAAGTCTCCTTCCGACTCATGAAGTCACAGGTCAGTGGGTGCAGAGTCCCGGCACCGACAGGGGTCTCCACATGGCTTCTCCCTTCCAGGGCTTAGGGTCCATCAACAGCATCCCGTGGTGGCAGAAGCAACTCATTGCTGGCAGAGGCCTCCATGTGGCTGCCCCAGTCTCAGAGGTCTGGCTCCATCAGGGCAAAGCCGTGTGGTCTCTCCAATGGCTACTCCAGCCTCCCAGATGCCGCCATTCTGTGTTACCTGTGATTAATAATCTCAGAGACTAACTCCCAACAACTGGGGAAGATAGCTTCTCATCTTCATGAGGGAAATATCATAAGATTTCCCAGAAGTCTCAGGAGAAAGCCATGCCCACATAGAGACTTCATTGGCTATTCAATGGCTATCTCCAGATTAACAGGCCAGACTCCACCCTTACATTTCAATTATAGAATTAACATAAGCACATGTCTGCCACAGCAGGCATCTCTGCCACAGGCAGTAAAAAGCAGGTAGGTCACCAACAGTCAGCAAGACAACAAGATATAAAAGTCCAAGCTCAAATGATGTATGCACCAGCAGTATGGTGAAGCAGGTCTCAAAGGAACCTCAAGCTCTAGCGACAAGATCCACTGGTTGACAGTCCCACAGTTAGTGTAACTCACAAATTGAGGCAGACAAATAGCAGCTGCACCGTGGTCTGATCACCAGAGAGCAATAGAGAGGTGGGGCTTGATGACTCATTTATCTCTTTGCCCTCCAATAAAACTGTGACCTTATTAATCCCGCATGTCCCTACTGGCCAGAGTTGGCACAATAAGCCTACCTATCACAACATTCTAAGAAGCATCCTGGCTGTTCACCTTCCAAAACAGATTTATTTGTTCTTGTGGCAATCCATGATATTTTCAATATTCTTCACCAACACAGTTCAAAACCATCAATTCATCCTCATTACACATTACTCAATATACAACATTCACCTGCAAAAACAATTTAAGATGCCATGACTTGTCAAGCACAATTTAGTTCTCAAAGGCATTTATTTCCTTGCTCTTTAATTTTTTAAAGCGGTCTTGTGCAACACGTTTTTCAAAAGTTATATATGCAAATTAGTCCACACATAGCAGTACAGCTTTTTATTCAACTGCATTTATTGATAATCCAAAGATGGATTCTTGATGATTTCAATCTTTTCTCCATTTATCATGATGGTCCCTACTGGTTCAGTTTTGAGGATTTTTGTATTCTTTACCTAGAATTATGATCCATATTATAGTCTATAGTCCTTGTTTTTCCCTAATCAAAATCACATGAGTATTGTCTCTGTGTTCGGTGTTGTCATTGCAATAAACTGGGAAATCCAACAGAGACGCTGAGTGCGGTTAGGACCAGAGAGACATCTACCTTAAGGTTTCCCTGAATGAAAGATGTCCGAAACAAAGAACTCTATGCTGAGCATTTCTAATCTTGAATTGTAGTTTATTAAATTCTCTTATAAACCCATATTCATGAGTATGATCTGTGAGTTCTGTGTAGCCAATGGCATGGTCTATGAACCTGTTTCAGAAGGAGAGTTCTATGAGAAGTAAAGAAGATTGGAACGTGGAGGTATGTCTGATGTCTGCCTTCAAAGAAACAGCATTGGGCTGATGTTAATGGTCACTCTATTCCTCTCCAGTTGTAAAATTAGAAATGGTCATACACCTCCACCATGACCTTTTTTAAAGCAAAGTAAAAGGAGATGGTTCTCTCTGTGCTTTCCATATTCCTCTTTATGTGTTTTCTGTTGTTCTTCAAGACCCTCTGTCCCAACTATCTATTATATTTTAAGCAATCTCTGAAAGCCCAGAGGAAGCTAATCCAATAAAATATTGCAGACTTAATGCTATCTACAGTAGACACATAATTTGATGTCAATTTGAGAATATCATGGGTAAAGAAGTGGAGTTTAGTCAGTCAATCAGGTTGCAGCTTGATGACCTCATTTGGAGGGACAAGAGAGTAAATATTTCCCTGGAGGTCAGAGACTAGCCCTGGAAGACATTCCTGTTGAGAAGTCAGATGGACCTAAACTGATGCAGCCAGAACCTTGAAGCTGGAGGAGCTACATCGAGCCCCATGCCAGTGCTGAGATGCTTCCACCACTGAATACACAAGAGTTTCCACACACTGATCTGTGACCTTCCTGCACTCAGCCTCATTGCTTGTGCTGCATGATTCTGAAGAATAATTTATAGACTGGTAGCAGGCATATAGTCTAATATCAGATTTATGGATTTGACCTGGACTAGGCTGGGATGTTTTCTCCATGGACAGTTGCACTTTTATATAAAGTTCTATCTTATACACATGTAAGTGTCTATGAATTTATTTCTCTAGTCAACCCAGACTAAGACACTATCTCTTCCTGATGTACAATTTAACTTGCATTTATTGATAATCCAATAAAGTTCATTAAGGATAATGAAATATCTTTATGAATTCCTCATTCCCCTAATATCACCATCACAAGTGGTACAATTTAAATGAAAATCATGTTTTTTCTGAGATAGTTATTCAAAGTAGTCAGGTAAATCTATCTCATTGTTATAAAATATGTCTACTTGCTTCAATAATATATAGTTATGTGTCAAAAACTCAAATATTTGATTTTAAATTTGTACTAATTATCAATAAGTAGGTATAGCAGAGAAAAGGATTATATCGTCATCTTTAAAAGTCTATCTGGAGATGGAATTTTAATAAAAAGGAAAAAGGAATAACAAAGAGTAAAAGCAGTTTGTATCTTCTCTTAATAAAATATTGTGATAAATGATAAACTATCTCATTACTCTTTTATACTATTTTCTAAAGCCACTATTTGGAGGACACATTAAAATTAAAAAAAAAAACTCTTTTGTAACTCAATGAAGTTTGAAAAAGGAGCATAAGGAGAAAAAGCTTAATATGATAGAAAAAAATTTCAAAATGAATTTTTTTTGGTGAATATATTTACATGGGACCACAGATTGACACATAAACAAATTCCTACCAAATGAGTCATTTGAAATGATAACCTAATTTATGTCCACCAAATAAATCTTGCTTTGAAAATCAATGAAGTCTTTGCTATTCATTAAAATAGAAGAATAATGAGCTAATTTTCTGGTAGCAGTTTTCAACCCCAAGAAATAAACTTTAGAAAAACAAAAACAAACTGCATATAATTCTGTTTTTAAGTTACTTTACCTTAGAAATATAGAAAAATAAAAAAAATACAAAGATAGGAGATTCAAAGTCTTAATTTACCTACCACATATCCTGACTTTATAATTGTAATGAATTATTCTTATTATCCAGGAATTCTTAATAATATCAAGCCCATTTCCCATCATCTAAGTTGACCAGAACTTTGAATCTAGTGAAGAAATAGCAAGTATTGGAATAAAAAAAAATATTTTATTTGTTTTCACAATCATTTTTAAATTTCATTAAAAATTAAGCAATATCCTAAGAAGAAAAAACACATCCCTAGTTAAATGCATACAAGAAGAAGCTTGGCCAATGGAGCTCATTTAACAATTCTGGCAGTCATGTGCTTATGGTAATTTTATGATTGAAATGTAGGGGTGGACTCTAGCCTGTTAATCTGGAGATAGCCATTGAGTAGCCAATGAGGCCTCTATGTGGGCCTGGCTTTCTTCTGAGACTTCTGGGAAATCTTAGAATTTTCCCCTCATGAAGATGAGAAGCTCTCTTCCCCAGTTGTTGGGAGTTAGTCTCAGAGACGATGAGTCATAGAAAAGACAAGATGACAGCATCCAAGAAGTTGGCGGAGCTGGCAGAGAGACCACATGGCCTTGACCTGATGGAACCAGACCTCTGAAACTGGAGCGGCATGCTGTTGATGGACCCTGAGCCCTGGAAGCGAGGAGCCATGGGGAGACCCCTGCCAGCGCCAGAATTCTGCACCCACTGACCTGTGACTTCGTGAGTCGGAAGGAGACTTTGCAGACTGATTTCAGACATATGGGTTAATATCGGACTTATGACTTTGTACTGGACTGGATTGAGATGCCTTCTTAGTGTCACATTCCTTTTGTATATAAACCCTTTCCTTATATCCATATGAGTGTCTATGAAATTTGTTCCTCTAGTCTACCCGGACTAACACACAATAAATAAGATACAAAATTAATATCTCATATATGATAATAAGGCAAAAGAGGTATGTCCAAACTTCTATTTTCCTAAATATGCATCCACATAAACTCTTAAAGGTAAATTAATCAGAATGCTAAAAAGAAGGCAAAATATTATAGTAACTAAGCAACTGCAGAGTGAAGATAATGGTAACTTAACAATGATAAGAAATCTGGAGATAGAGATAGAGATAGGGATAGATGGATGGATAGATAGATGATAGCTAGCTAGATAGATAGATGCATAGATAGATAGTAGATAGAATGTGTGGGGAAAATTAGAACATGAAAGCACAACACTGTATAGGGAGATTTATAAAAACATATCTAGATTTTATATCTAGGTTTGTATATCTAAGATACATGCTAAAACAGTCCCAAGAAACCTCTAAATTTTCATCATATACTAATTTAACTCGGTGTAAGCTTGACTAATCTTTAAAGGTACATCTCAGCAGAAAATCAATATTCAACACTGGGGGTACTTTTGGGAGGTTCCTTATTTGTTTTCATTATTTATTTGTTTATTTACTTATTTATTTTTGTATCACACAGAACTGACAGAATTCTTGGTCAAAACACTAGGAACACACAGTGAAAAACAATGGAGATTGGCCTGATGGCTCAGAGTGACAGAACACGTGAGGGCCATGCTCGCCAAACTGAATGAACCCCCCTTCCTCCCACCAGCTGAACCTCAACCCTTCTGTCCAGACCAGCACGCCTGCCGCCTGATGGGGAAAGTGGAAGAGGGCTGCTGACACCTTGGAGGGACCCATTGCTGCTCCCTCAGCAAGTACGGGGCTGGAGCACTGGGGAAGCAGAGATCAGATGTGGGGTCCCTCTTCCTCTATCTAGCCCAGTAAAGCAGGTCTCCAGGAAAAGAAAAAGACTGGAGACTGGTGATCATGTACTTCAGATAATAGTTGATGTGGTTGTGGGTGGTGGGTGAGAGAAGTTTGAATAGCCATGTAGCCAAATGAGATAAAAAATAAAGAGAAAGACACTTAAAACCTGAGGACTTAAGTCAGAACATACATGGTATCTGAGGATACAGAGGGTAGCTGTACCAAGATTGTTGAACTGGTGGTAGGTGGAGAAACCTGGTCTTGCTACTATATGCTAAATTAAGATATGTATTAATCTGAAACTTGTGGTTGACATTCTCAGAGATTATTATTATTGCCCAATATCTCCCTTTCTCAACTGGGCTTTAAATAATTAGTACCAGGGGTTAATCAAATACAATATTAACAGAAAATTGTTATGCCCCAGGAGAATAACCAATAAGATTCTCTACCATAAATTAACAAGAAGGTTTCAAAATTGTGCCAAAGACAGATACATAAACATAGATCTAGGAATGGATTTGGGGTTCACCAAAAATCCTAGTTCCAACTAAAGAACATTTAGTTCTTCCATGATGGCTCTGCTCGATACTCCATCTCAGAATGGAAACACAGAAGATATGGGTTCCCAATGAGGTGAAGAATGTAGATGTTGTCCAGCTATCAGATAGATAACATAGCTTCAGGGGTCTTAGATGCTTGTCTTCAAATAAGCATCCATATAAGTCAGATGTTGAAGTCCACATGGAAGAAGCAACATTAATCACTCACGCATTCCAAAGTGAAATGAGGGACCTATCATCAGACCCTCAGTGTGAGAATCCAGCTTGCAGAAGGCTATGGATAATAATGGGAGCCTTTGTGGGAACTCCCTAGGAAGCAAGCCTCTGGGGATCTCCCTCTAGTCATAATTGAGGGATGAGAGGAAAGTGGTTACTAAACAGAGTGCATTGGAGACATAGAAAAACAATGGGATAAACCTAACTTGAACTCTTAAATCTTCGTCTATTGATGGCCCCTCTTATTTTTCTTCATCATTTTGTAGTAGCACCCTGTCCATATGCGGTTGGAATGCTTTCTTCACTGATGCTTTCTTCACTGATGGTGAGTCAACAGTATGAAAAGCTGTCCTAAGGGGAAAATATGACGCTTTCTAATCCCATAAAAATTTACAGAAGTGGAAACCCATAGTGGCAGCTCCTTTGTGTCCTTGCGGGTCACAATGAGTCAAAATCAAATCAATGGTTGTGAGTTTCTCAAGTTTTATTTTCTATCTTTATTAATTGTTCCATGTTCCTCATGGGGATCTATCAAGTTTATTCCTTTACAATAAAATAAAAACAGTTTAAATAATATTCTAGGCAGATATCTCTGTCCCTTAAGCCACAATTTAGATTGGGGCTTACACTTTGCATGGGAGCCTTATTGGTGTAGCAGTTTCCAAACACTAGGTTGCAGTTCGAAACCACCAGTGGCTACCCAGAAGAAAGATGATTACTCCTGCAAATGGTTACAGTCTTTGGAATTCACAGAAGCAGATCTTCCTGCCCTATAAGGTCACTGGTGGCTGGCATCAACTGGATTGAAATGAGTTTGATTCTGCATAATATTTTTAAATTAATGAACTAATCTCCATGAGCTTGACTCTTGTTTAAAAGACTAATGGAAAAATCAACTCTTCTAACTAGCTGTTTTTCACACGCATTTGCTACCCCTACAGTTAAAGTTTGTTGAGGTCATAGTAGTCACTGAAAATTGATAATTGTAAATCATGCGAAAAGCCAATGTCAGAAGCTATTTCAATGACAATATCTAAGCCATGGTCTTCTTTCACCCATTTCTAAACTTTAGCCACGATTTCTTCTTTTCTTCCAAGTTTGATGGTGTTCCTTCTGGACTCACCATTCAAATTTCCCCCACTTTTCTTAACATGCTTGATGCATCTAAAAACTGCTGTTTTATGAGGGGCAGTATTTCCACGCATGCATTTCAAAGGTTTTCCTTTGGTGAAGCATCTCTTCATGTCCTCTGCCTATTTTGTATTCACATTGCTGACCATTGTTTTGTTGCAGTGCTAATGTTTTAAACTTTTTTTAGAGACTAGCCTGCTGTTCAACATGTCATTGCCAGAGATTTCTTCCCAATCTGGGGGTTCTCTTTTCACTATATGACTCTTTTGACGTGTATAAGTGTCTGGTTTTTAGCAGGTCCACTGATCTGGCTTATCTTCTGCTGTTCATAAATTTTTATTTATTCTTTATCGTGCATTTATGTTATGAATTAGGATGCCTATGTTTATCTCTAATTTTTTAAGCCTTCAAAAGATTATGGTTCTACGTGTAGGTCTTTGCTCCTTTCTGACTTCATTTTTGTGTTTAGTCTAAGATATGGATCCTGTTTCATTGTTATAAAAATGGGAACCCAGTTTCAATAACACCATCTTTTATTAGATTGTTTAACAATTTTGTCAGTAATTCTTGTACTATACAATTAAATAATTTAAATATGCTACAAAGTTTTCACAATCATCATGACAATCAATTTTAGAACATTTTCTTAATTTTTAAAAATCATTTCACTGGGGGCTTACACAGCTCTAATCACAATATATACATACATAATTTGTGTCAGTATTTACATCGCTTTGGGGGTTGGGGACTCATACAAGATTTTCTTAAGCTTTACACATTACTACTAGTTTATCATTATCATCCACCCACACAACATCTTCTACCATTACTTTATGGAACTATTGATCTCATTACTGTCTCTTTGGATTTAGCTATAAAACACCAGGAAATTTTAATTTGAGAAAAATCAAATTATTGTAGAAACTAGAACAAATTAAAAATGGGTCAGAATTGAAAAGAAATTGTGTTAGTCCGGGTAGACTAGAGAAACAAACTTCATAGACACACATATAGATATAAGGAAAAGGCTTATATACAAGAAGAACAGGACATTGAGCCCAGTCCAGTTCAAAGTCATAAGTCTGATATTAACCCATAAGCCTGAAATCAGTCCATAAAGTCTCCTTCCGACTCACGAAGTAACAGGTCAGTGGTTGCAGAACACTGGCGCTGGCAGGGGTCTCCATGTGGCTGCTCCAGTTTCAGAGGTCTGGTTCCATCATGGCAAAGCTGTGTGGTCTCTCTGCTAGCAACTCCAGCTTCTCGGATGTTGCCATCTTGTCTTCTCAGTGATTCATCCTCTCTGAGACTAACTCCCAACAACTGGGGAAGATAGCTTCTCATCTTCACGAGGGAAATATCGCGAGATTTCCCAGATGTATCAGGAGAAAGCCATGCTCACACAGAGGCCTCATTGGCTACTCAATGGCTATCTCCAGATTAACAGGCTAGACTCCACCCCTACATTTCAATCATAAAATTAACATAAGTACTTGACTGCCACAGAAATGATAACATGTTAAATTTTAAGTAAAGTGCCATGAATACAATTTCCAAAAGAAAAATATGAAATACTAAAATTCTCATAACCAGAAATAAACATTACTAACTTTTTGATTATCCTTCCAGATACCATTTCTATCCATTATATAAATATAGATATAATGTAATTTTCAAATATGTTATAGCTCTATAGGTTGCTTACTTTAATAGTGTCCTCTTATTTAAAATATCAAAATTCCATAGTTAATTTTTCCTTTATTTTTCCATGGCTTGATATCATATCTCAGGGTACATTGCAAGACCCAAAGTCATCAAGATTTTTCCCAATATTTTATCTTCTAAGAGTTTTATGGATTAGGTCATATATTTTGACTAATGACTGTTTTGGGTTAATTTTTATGCAGTTGATACAGAAATTACACTTTGTAGAATTTTGCATGGAAATTCGGTATTCAAGCACCATTTGATATCCTGTATATGTATTAATTTCCAAGTTACAGCAAAGTAAAAAATAAAAAGGAAAATCAAGGATCCAGGAATGATTTCTGTCTGGGCTCCATTTAATCCTAATTCCAACACAAGAAACATTTAGTTCTTACATCATGACCCTGCTCAATATTCAACTTAATGAAATGACCAGTGCAGATAAGATGTCTGCACCAAAGTGTGATGGAGGAAACAGATGACAGCTGGCTGTCAATCAAAATAATGTCTGTAGTAATCAAAGGCTTATTTATGTTCAAACAAGCAGTTATCTAATTCAGGAACCAACTAAATTCACTCAGAAGAATACCAGTTTGTGTGACTCACAGATGACAGTTACAAAATTTAAATATGGTGAAAAGTATCAGAGATAACATTATGAATACCAAATTTGGAGAAGGCTATGGAGGACAGGGGAGACCAGAATCCATGTACAGAGGATCTAGTCAGAGCCAGCTCCTGGCAGATTCTCTCTAGCCAAGGCAAGAGGCCTGAATAACCATACTATCTGGCAGAGACCATTGTAATCCTGATTATGTGGGATAGAACTTGATATCTGGCTGATAGTCCTCCTGATACACAAGACCTGGATTAGCTCTGGGTGCAAGTATCTCTTAGACGTCCCTTGACAAAAATATCTTCCTTCTTTTGAATGTTGATGGGAGTCTTCACCTCTATGCATCATTTGTATTTGGGTTTTTATACTAATATGATCTTATCCTTACCACCTTAGTGCGATTTGTCTTGCACTGTTTTCTGTTGGTTTTCCCCACTGCGAAGCACAGGAGGAATGGGTATATGATGACAATAACTGTTACATCGTGTTGTTGAGAATGCAGGGGTGGGGAATGGAAAATGGGTGATTGGGAGGGAAGGGGGATTTCCAGATTGAGCAGTGAGGGCAGGGTGGGGAGGGCACATTAGATCTGATAGCGATTGTGACCATTTGGTGGATGGGTGAGTAAGTGAGACCCTAGAAAGATGTGGTGGTGATATTATTACTCACCTTGAAGTGATCGAATGACTAAGCTGTTCAGTTTTATGCTACGTAAATTGTGTGCCAATAAAAATGTTGGGGAAAAGTGAATTCTTGTAGCTAGAAAACACAAAGAAAAACAATCCAATTCATAAGTGAATTAAAGACTTGTAGAGACATAACTAGTTAGTAATCACATGAAAACTCAATTTGTTAGTCATTGTTATTGTTGTTAGGGGTCCAACTCTTCGTGACTCTATGTACAGAGGAAGGAAGGAAACATCACCAGGTCCTGCCCTATCCCTGCAATTGTTCTGATGGTTGAGTCCATTATTGCAGCCTCTCTGTCAACTCATCTTATCAAAAGCCTTCCTTGTTTGTGCTACCCTGCTACTTAATACAACGTGATGTCCTCCAGGCATTGGTCTTTCCTGACAATATATCCAACATATATGAGATGGCACACTATTGTGAATATAATTTCTGTCCCTATATTGTACACTTAAAAATAAGTAATATGGGATGTTACTTAGCATGTAATAATTAGGTTTTGCGTTAATGTGGTTGCACCAAGATTCTCAGGAACTTAACAGTTGAGGCCTTCACCATGATTGTGATCTAACAAAATGAAATCAAATCTATCAGTGGATCTGTTGTGAATAACCAAACAGTTGTAGGAAAACGAGGATGTGCTGCAAGCCCATACCAAGTCACAACCCCAGTGATGTCTCCTCAGAGTGTGCTCTACTTGAAATATAAGTAAATGCTGTAGAGAGCAACTTCACCTGTTACTGGTATGGATCCTACTTTTAATTCGTCACCTCCAATTCTTTGAACTTGAGCCAAAGATGTTTCATATTGCCTGCCAATCCTGGGAGCCACCTAGAGGTTAACATCTAATCTACTGAGTGTGGGTTCATTTGACTCTGTCTCCACCAGCTGTGGACTTCCTGTTTCCTGCTTTTGGATTCACCAGCCTTGACAAGTATGCAAATCAGTAAAAGACTTAAGGCTAGCATCTGACTCAGGAACTTCAACTCAATTGAATTTAACCAGCTTCTGAAACAATATAGTCACTCTTGATATAAATTATTTATATATGTGTGTGTGTATATACATATATATATATATAGTTGGTTTTCCTTCTCTTGGGAACTCAGCTTGGCACAAATATATTTCACCAAAATAAGCAAGCAAAAATAAAAGGCAGCACCCATAAAAACAGGATTGTTTGAAATGTTTATGTGGCAGGTCAGCTTGATTAAATGCAAAAAAGTGATTAACATAGGACAAAATTCTTGTTTAAAAGTTCAAGATGTTGTTAACTAAATGATCTCTTTTAAGTCTAATATTTTGAAATTCTCATTTTTATTCCAAGTAAGTTAACATTTTTCTTTATTTTTCAATTTCTACTAATTAAAAAGTACTTATAACAAATGTGTCAGAAATCTCTGGAAATGATTACATGGTATAGAGAATCATTAAAAGCTTGACATAATGGAAGACAAGTCTATAGAGTTTTTTAAAATTTGGACACATGCATACACAAGCGTAGAAAATTATCCCAATGCACACACATATATGTTCATTGCTGCAAGCATAATTATTTTAAAAATATATTAAGGATCATCCTAAAATCACTCATCTATTACTTAATCCTGAATATTGCACAGAACAGATATTATTTTAAGGCTTATTTTACAAAGAGAACAGAGTCACAGCAGTTTCAATAACAATTCTATTAACAAAACTAGTCCCAAACCAACGCCTAAGCTCTCTGCTACTTCTTCAAAGAGCAACTGCTGAATTAAAATAATAATAATAAATAAATAAACTTGTTTCACAGGCATGTAGTACAAATTGTACACTAATAAACAAAGAGCATGAAGCCCATTGAATTTGTTAAGAAAGAATGAAAATGTCACATAGACTTTAAACCTAATTTGGGCACACATGAGTGCATATTATCAGATCTATTTTTACAAGAACTTTTCAGCGCTCATTTTCATGAGGACTGTGGATGACACATGCAATTTTTTGAGCACTAAGAGTTGTTTTTAGTGTAGCAAAGACTATAATTTTAGAGTCCTTAGCCCCATCAGTTCCAAGTATCCAGGAGCACAGAAACAAAGTAGGTATAATTCAGAAGAAAATAAAAGCTGACTGCTTTGTCTGGTCCACAGTTAAAATGTTCAGATTCTCAAAATAAAAAAAACATGTGCTTGATTTTTCTAAGGCATTGTATGAGAATTAGAAAAGGTCAAATGTAAAATACTTGACATATTGATCATTTTAATTGCTGATAATCAAGTGCTATTCTGGGAGACCCAAATCATATTATAGATTAAAGCAGTATAAAGATTATTGTAATTTATAAGTCAATTCACTTCATAAAATGAAATCAGCATTTTTAGCAATGAAAATATTTATTACTAGGTTTAATTAACTGTCCTACATCTGGGATACAATGCTGTGTAAAAAAAAAAAGTTTCCTTTCTCATTTACGTCGGAAAACAAGGAAAAACTATTTAATACCATTACTTTCCATTGATGTGCTTTATGTATATTTTTTTTCTGAAACAAAAGTAGACCTTTCTTTATAATCCTATAGACATAATCTTAAATTCTAATTCTTTAAAATTCTGTTAAGACAGTATTTTTGTTAGACTTTATTATTTAGATCAGCTTAATTTACAGAGAAATTGTGCACAAAAGAACAGAGAGTTACCATATAGTCCCTCTTTTTTATGCTCATTCCCTCTTTTTATATGGAAAAAAATTACCAAATTGCAACCTGAGTAAGCCATTTCATATAAAATCAAACAAATAATTTAAATGACTCTTCTATGATTTCATTGTTGTTGGCATATAGATAAGCTACTAATCCTTCATACCTAGAATCACTAAGTTTCATGTGAAATTACTGGGTGTTATGTCCTGTCTCTTAAATAGAATAATCTCTTCTCATAGATAAATGTCATTGAGTTGATTCTGACATAGACACCCTGTGCTCAACAGAGTGAAATGATATCCAGATCCATGTCATCCTAACAGTTAACTCCATGACAACCAAAATTTTGGGGTGGGGGCATCACTGCCCTCTGGTAGTCGTGGGAGCTACCCAGCCTTGCTCCCAGAGAGCTGCTGCTGGATTTGAACCGCCAAGTCAATGGGCCACTGTCCCGCACTCAACTGCTATGCCACCGGGGCTCAGCCCAAATTAATAAAATTTTAAACCAGTAAATTTTCTAAAATATATTTGCATCTAGAAATCACAATTTACTCATAGAAATACCTCAGCCTAAATATGTAGGATCTGGTAAAAAAAACAATATTATAAGAACTTTCGAGATAAAATGCATCTTAAAGATTCTTATTTCTAAGGTTTCATTGATGGTAACCCTTTTTAAAAATCTGTTTAGAAAATGAAGCATAGAAAGAACCATTTTAATAATATTCTTAATAGAATTGCAGTTCAATGAAGTTTAACAGTCATTTCGTTTCTTATTCTCCTTTTAACATATCCAATCTCAGGAGAGACCAGTCCTTAGGAAAGGACATCCTTCCTGGTAACAGAGAAAGACAGAAAAAGGAGGAAGAGCCTTCTGAGATGAATGGTCCAGACCTTACAAAAGTTGCCAGGTTGATACAGGACCAGGAAGTGTTTTGTTCTACTGTACATAAAATTACTATAAATTGGAATCAGTTGGGACATAACAACAACAACACTATTAATACAGTCAATATTTTAGCACAGCAACTGTGAAGTTATAATGCATCATACATTTTTGTTGACAGGTTAGAAATGTAAATGACTTGTATGTATGCAACTTTCCCAAAGTCACAACCATTTAAACTTCAACATTTGCATACAAAGAAAATGACCTTTTAAGTTATTTTATTGAAGCAGAAAATCATCTTTCCTGTGAATTTCATTAACATTGATATATTTTCTTTCTTCTTGGTTTGAAATTACCCTTGTTATTAGCTGCGTAAATTCAATGAGAAATAAATGCTTCCTTTGTAATTTAATAAATAAGTATATTTTAAGTAAGGCTGAGGAATGGGTGATTATTCTTATAGATTAACCTCTGTGATGGAATTTGTGAGACTTGTTGGTATATTATAATGTCATTTCAGAAAGGATGCATCTGTGAGGAGAATAAGTCTAGATTGTGGAGATTGTTTGCTAAGGTTCCTAGATTATCTTAAAAGTCCTTTGGTTGTGGATTTACTGTTAACTTATATTTACCATTACCCTAGTTTGGTAATTAATTTTTATTTTTTTTTCTAGTTCTAAATCACATTCTGATCATAAATCTTGAGGATGGTGGTATTTTTCTTCTCAATGTAACTCGGTACTTTATTAAAAAGTGAATCAACTGTGCTCCCATTTGTATAAGATAATGTACAACAATTCACTTCCCTACATGTAAGAGACACACTTTTTATTATAGCTTTTATTCTAGAATTTGCAACTGCACTTTATCAATGTTATTGCTTTTGTTTTTTTTTTCTGTTAGTTCAGATCCAAAATCCATACGAGAATATGTTAATAATCCTCTATCCCATTAATTAAAATGGGCACATACTGAAGAATAATTTACAAATTGTATCTATTATATATACATATACATTGAATGTTGAAATATATTTAGATTTTATATTCAAATATCACTTAATTCATTTTCTCATATAGACTTATATTTACACTCAATATTAAAATAATAATTAACATCCAATACTATTTTAACATTGAACTTGAATCTATGTCAATATGTACATTGTCTAACAAACTAAGCTGTGATAGCTGAACTCAGCCCTGGAAACAAAATTCTCCACTTGTAGTTTTTTGGGGGTTTTTTGCAAGCAATCACCTCTGACCAAGATTTGAAATGGTAATTTGTAGAATGGGATTTTTCAAAGAAGTGTTTGTGAAGATTTAGGAAGAGCGCACACTCTTCTGACACTGAGGAATGGTGTATTGCTATTGCTGCTAGGTATTGTCAGTTCCACCTCATGGGAATTCTATGCACTACGGAATGAAACTTGATATGGTCCTGCAATATCCACACATTTGTTGCTATGTTTGATCCCCACTGAGGGTCTGCCTCTTTTTAACTGCCTTTCTACTTTACACTCAAGATGTCCTTTCCTCAGGCCCTAGTAGAGTGGGCTACATGTAGGCTGCTAATCATAAAGTGATTAGTACCAGAATAAAAGCTGAACTTTGGGAGAAAGTTCATCTTACATAGCTGCCATGACTCATGGCACAATTGACTCGTGGCAAGGATTTGGGGGCTTTCTTGATAATATGAAATAAGTACATGAGACTAAGTCTTGTCATTTAAGGAGACGTCTGTCTATCTTTTTTCCAGAAAGATTTTTAATGTTGCTCTTTTAGCATTCCATGATACTTTCAGTGATCTTTGCTGTTAATATAATTCAATGTATCAATTGTTCTTTAGATTTCTTTACTCAATGTCCAATTTTCACATGCATATAAGGCAGTTGTAAATATTATGGCTTGGGTCAGGTGCCCCTTTATCCTAAATGTGACATCCTTTCTCTTCAACAATTTAAAGAAACTCAGTATAAAATGCAGAATTTCTGTCTGAATGAGAATTAATTGGCATTCAATCGTTTCATGAGGTAGCATTGGCTCAATATCCAATGATACTCAACAAAGAAGTTGAAGCTGCACTAGCCAAAAACAAGACTACAGGAATTGATAGAATACAAATTGAAGAAGTGTTTCCATAAGGTGATGAAACACTTGAAGCACTATTTTCTATTTTAAGAAATTTGGAACACAGCTACCCTGCTAAATTACTGAAAGTGATTCATCCATATTTATATGCACTCAAAGAAAGGTGATCAAATAGAATGCTAAAATTATGAGCCCTGGTGGCATAGTACTGTGCGTGGGACTGCAGCCCACTGAGATAGAGGTTCAATTCCAGCTCCACGGAGAAAAGGCTGGGCCTCCTACTCCCACCACCTGAGTGCAGTGATGCCCCCCCCCCAAATATATAGACATCTTAAATATAAGGGAGAGATTCATCTAAAAAGGAATTCATCTTAAATATAAGGGAGAGGTTCATCTACAAGAGGAAAGGAACACTCCGAGAACATCCCAACCCAGTCCATTTCACGTCCATAAGTCCGATATTAACCCATATGTCTGAAACCAATCCATCCATCCTCTTCAGATTCACAAAGCACATGCAATGATACAAGGACAATCACCGGCCAGTGGGAGCAAAGTCTTGTGTATGCAGTGGTGGTAGAAGCATCTCAGCACTGGCAAGAGTGTCCATGTGACTTTTCTGGCTTCAGAAGTTTGGTTCAAACAGGGTAGGCCCATGTGGCTTTTCCTCTGTGATGACTCACAGGAAATCAGCCTTGTTTCTTGTCCATAGAGCATCTCCAAAGAAAGCCTCCAGTTGGGCAATACCGCAAGATTTCCCAAAATTCTCAGGAGGAAGTCATACCTACACAGAGGTCTTATAGGCTATCACCAGATTGACAGGCTGGACTCCTCCCCTACATTCTTAATCACACTGGCACCAGAGTACATGACTGATGCAGCATCACTAATATCACTTGGAAGTAAAAAGTTGCTGAAGATCTTTGAACAAGGTTGCAGCAGTACATTGGCAAAGCACTGACAGAAATTCAAGTCATATGCAGAAGGGGACATGAAATAAGAAATATCATTTCTGGATCTTGGTTCAAATATGAGAACACCATAAATATCTTTATTTGAGTTTCATTGACCATTCAAAAACATCCTAACTATGGAAGAATAGAAATTGCAGAATAAATCATTGTGTTAATGCAGCAATTTTACATGGATAAAGAGGCAGTTGTGAGAGCAAAACAAAGGAATACTGCATCATTTAAAATCAGGAAAGATGTCAGTCAGATTGTACTCACCATGCTTATTCAATAATTTGAGTGCAAAATCAGAGGAGCTGCACTATATAAAGAATAATTTGACATTAGGACTGAAGTAAGGTTTATTTACAATCCTCAGTACAAAAATGATACAATCTCACTCGTTCAACTTGAACACTGGCTAATGGAGATAAAGGATTTCAGACTTCATAAAAAAATTCTTCAAGTTCTTGCTGTAATTCAATGTAAAGAAAACCAACACCCAACATTATCGGACTGAAAATAAGAAAATGGCTGGGATTTATCTAGCTTGGATTCATAATCAATGCTCCTGGAAGCAGGAATCCAAATATGAAACAAACCATTCCATTGTGTAACAGTTCTATCCAAGAACTCTTTAAAGTGTTGAAAAGAACGTTATTTTTAAGATTAAGGTGTCCCTGAATCAACTAAAATATGTGAACATGATATTTTAAATGTCTCTTATGCATGTGAAAGTCGGATATTGAATGAAGAAGACCAAAGAAAGATTTGAATTATGGTGCTGACAGAGAATATTGAAAATACCATGGGCACAAAGAGACAAAAAAAAATCTCTCATGGAAGAAATACAGACCAGATACCCCTTAGAAGAAAGAGGTTTGTCTCACATACTTTCAACATGCTGTCAGGAGAGCCAAGTCCCTAGACTAGGACATCATACTTGATAAAGTCATGTGACCATGGAAAAGAGGAATATGCAAAACAGGGTGGATTTGCACAGTGTTGGCAACAATGGGATAAAACCTAAGAATAAATGTTAAGGATGGGGCACAGGAAGGTGGTGTTTTACTTCACATTACTCAGGGCGGATTTGAGTTGGAACTGACCCCATGGTACCTGACAACCTCACTGTAATATACTCACCCAGTGGAACATGCCCTCTGAATTGTGGACCACTGCTTTTATGAGCATTCAAGTACATCCAAACAAAATTATACCCGGGACAGCTTCCAGTTTGCCCATTTATCAGGATGTCCTGATAAATGGTATAGTGTGAGGATTTCTTTTCCCTTTACATGGAGGTGTGAAGCCTGTACTCTTTGTTATCAGGGGAAATTATTGCTGATACTCGATGGTTCTTGACTAAACCCAGAGAACACAAGAGAGATGTTTACTTGGGTTTTATTGACTACACCAAAGCAATTGACAGGACTCTGAGAAATTGGTTCCTCCTAACAACATATCTGTGTTAGTCTGGGTTGACTATAGAAACAAATCTATAGGCACTCCTATGTGTATAAGAAATAGATTTCCATAAAAGACCAGCTGTGTATCAAGAAAACATCCCAGGCCAGTTCAGATCAAGTTCATAATAAGTCTGATATTAGACCATAGGTCTGATACCACTTATGCAGCACATGCATTCATGCCAAATGCAGGAAGATAACAGGTCAGTGGGTGGAAAGTCTTTTGAATCCAATGGCAGTGGAAGCATCTCAATTTGGTGTGGGTCTCCAACTCTAGGACTATGGATCCATTGGCATATATCCACTTGGACGGTCCTCAGGAATATGAAGCAGAAAGTGTGTTTGTCCTGCCTCCAGGGAGGAAGATAGGAGTTTGCGGAATCCCCAGGAGAAGACCACGCCCACACACAGGTATTACTGGCTATGACCTAATTGACAGATTAGGCACCACCTCTTTGTTCAAGTTGACAGATAATTTAACTGCCACAATATCCTTGAGAGTAATGGAATTCCAGGAAGAAATAATTGTGCAGAAACTAAACAGATCAAGAGCCAGTTTTGCAAGCATAACAAGGGAATATTCATAGATTAAAATCAAGACTGTCAGGGTTTTATCTTCTCACAGTTACATGCAGTTAGACCCTGTGTGAACGTCTTGGGATGGATTTCAGCCTATTAATGAAGTTGTAGCTTGATGTTTCTACCTTGAGGGTGTGACTTTTCTGTAATAAATAGAGTGAGGAACTTCTTTCTCTCTCTTTACCTTCACCTTCTTTTCTTCTTGGGATTCTATCACTTCCCCCAATAGAGAAACCTGGAATCTGTCAGCACCATATTATAATTCCACTACACTGGATCAACACAGTTTAGCACCCACTGTTCTGTGATCTCCTTGCATCAAGCTCCCTCTTTCTATTTCATTGACCTTCAGCTACATGTGTCTCAAGGGGACTCCAGCTAACATCTAACCCAACGATATGGACTAAGACACTTTCTTGATATAAAATTAATTATAATTTTTGTTTTTAGATTTTTGGGGGTTTTTTTGTTTTGTTTTTGCTTTTCTCTGCCTTGTTTTTGTGCTTACTATTGTCTCTGCATATCTATGGAAGTAAGATAAGGGAATAAACAAACTGGAGGAGAAAACAATAGGACCAATAATGCTGTGGGTACACTAAACAGGGGAGGCAGGGAAAGGAAATGGGGTGTTAGCAAACCCAGGGTGAGGGGAACAACAGGTGATCTAAAATTGATGTTGAGGAGGGTGTACGATGCCTGGGAGGGCTTGATCACGAGCAATGTATTCAAGAGAAATGACTGGCACCCAAACGAAGTCTGAACATAATAGTGAGACAAGAGGAAAGTAAAAGGAACTAGAGGAAAAAGCAAGGAGGCTGAGTGCATATATAGAGGTCTAAATACAGAGGTCTAAATACAGGCATGTACATGTTTAAATATATTTATATATAATATAATATATATAAATATATATAATTTATATAGATACATATATATACATATATTTATATGCTAAGTATCAAGTTGAAAGATAGACTTTGGGCCTCTCTTCAAGTACTCCCTCAATGCAACACACTTTCTTTTAATTACCTGGCATTCTGTGATGCTCAACTTCCCATGGCATCTCTGAAGACATAATGAGTGCATAACAAATTGGTGAAGAAAACTGATGGTGCCCAGCTATCAAAAGATATAGCATCTGAGGTCATAAAGGATTTAAGTAAATAAGCAGCAATATAGTTGAGAAACAACGAAATCCACATGGAAGCAACACACCAGCCTGTGTGATCATGAGGTGTCAAGGAAATCAGGTATCAGCCATCAAAGACCCACAAAATAAGCATCTCAATATGAAGGAGGCTGAGTAGAGTGGAGACTCAAAGCCCATCTCTAGGCAGCTGGACATACCCATTAAGAAGGGTCACAAGGAAGACACGAGTCAGTCATGGTGTAGTAAAGCACTGATGAAACATACAACTTTCCTCTAGTTCTTTTATGCTTCTTCCCTTCACTGTCATGAACTCAATTCTACCTTACAAATCCGGCTAGACCAGAGGATGTACACTGGTACAGATAAGAGCTGGGAACACAGGGAATCCAGGACAGCTAAATCCCTCAGTACCAATAACAAGAGTAGCGATATTAGGAGGGAGAGGAAAAGGTAGGAGGAGGGAGGGGGAGCTGATCACAATGATCTACATATTAACACCTCCCAGGGGGATGGACAAAGGAAAACTGGGTGAAGGGAGGGATCCATCAATGTAAGACATGAAAAAATTATAGATTATGAAGGGTTTGTGACAGAAGGAGGGTGGGGGAGGGAGGAGGGAGTGAGAGTTGATACTAAGGGCTCGGGCAGAAAGAAAATGTTTTGAAAATGATGATGGCAATAAGTGTTCAAATGTTCTTGATACAATGTATGCATGTATGTATTGTAATAAGACCTATGTGAAACCCCAATAAAATGATTTAAAAAAAAACAAACAAAATATAAGTAAATACAGTAATAAAAAGGAAAAATCTGTAACTAGTTCAAGGTCTGCAGCTTGACCTCTAGAAGTGTCCTCTGATGGAATAAATGGGATTTCACACCCTGGCTCCAGAGTCTACCCTTGGCAGTCATTCCCTTGAGACCTCCATGCTCTGCTCCCCAGCTGCTCTGCTGCACGACCTTAGTGTTTTACCTCAGTGTACTGGGGTCAGACTGGGTGCAATCCCTAACTGTGCCTCAGTGTTGTCCTCTATAGGGTCAGAAAGGGACATCCTGTCTCTTAGTGGCTGTTCTGATTGGGGTTATTATCCTTAAGCTCGGTGGGCCAGGATGCACTCCACTCTCTCTCTCCCACACTCCCACCCCCCATCATTTGCTCCCTGGTGCTCTGATCAAAGATGTCCTTCTCCCTGAGCTGAAGCTTCAGAGTTGTCCTCTAAAGTAAATTCTTCTGTGGGGAGTGACTGCTGTCCACAGAGTTTGGATTGGGACCAGGCCCACAGAACCCTCCACTGGCTCCCCACTCCATGCCGTCATACTGCATTCACATCCTAGAACACCAGTTGTAAGTCTGATCCCACTTTCCCTCTGGAGATATAAATGATACCCTCCCCTTGTGTGGGTTAGTGCCCTTTTTCCCTGCTACACATTGGTATTTTCCCCCTACCCTCTCCTTTTTTAGGTGGCTACCATATGTAGCCTTGGATTTGGTCTGACCCCTGCTGTGCTACCTGGAACTCAGCCCAGGGATTTTGGAATACAGTTGCTTTTTCCCTATGCCCCTTTTGCATTTTTTTAAATCGTACCTCAGGGGACTAGTGTTGTACTTGTCCTTTAGTCTTGCTTTACCGCACTTAAAATGATTTCCTCCAGGTCTTCCCATGTGTCAGTATGCTTCATGCATTCATCACTACTTTTCAGTGATGCATAGTATTCCATTGTTTGTATGTACCACAGCTTTTCAATCCATTCTTCTTCCGTTGATGGAAATTTGGGTTGTTTCCAATTCCCTGCAATTGTAAGCTGTGACCCAATGAGCATTGGAGCACAAATGTCTGGCAGTAGTTTGTTTCTTGCTTTTTCTGGGTATATATCCAGTAGAGGGATTGCTGACTCTGGAGTCAAAGGGATCAGGTCAGGCAAAAAGAATATAAAATCACATCATTGTGTGTCCTACTTCCTGATATGAGCCCTAAAGACAAATGTATTCACAAGCAATTGTGGTTAAGGAATCTGACGCTACCTATCAAAATAAATAGCATCTTGGTTTTAAGGACTTGAAGGTAAACAAACAGACTTCTAACTCAGAAGAATCAAAGCCTGCTTGGAAGAAGCACACCAGCCTGTGGGATCATGATGTGTTGAAGGGATCAGGCATCAAAGTACTAAAAAATTATATCATTTTAAATGAGGGAGAGTACAGGTTGAGGATTCAAACCCATCTGTAGGTAACTGACATCCACTTACAGAAGGGTCATGGGGAGGAAATAAACCAGTCAGGGTGCAGTGTAGAATGAAGAAACACACAACCTTTCTCTACTTTTTCAATGCTTCTCCTCCCCTCCCTATCATGATCCCAGTTCTATCTCACAAATCTGAGTAGAA